>WURS02366604.1:0-17494 GCA_011762765.2 Rhinocypha anisoptera
ATTACCTTACGAAATATGCGATCTCGCCAAGAAGTTTTCCAAGCCAAGTTTTTCTAAAAAAACAACGTTAATATTAATACTAGATCTTCATTTAAAATTGGGATATAATCTTTAAAACAAATTAGGATCGTTTAAGCAGCTATATATATATATAACAAAATTAACAAATACATTTTTAGGAAAACAACTGATAAACAATATGATGACCGCCTGCTACCTGTTAGGAGAGGGACGGATAAAGGTCCGAGGACCGAGTCCCTTTGACTGGAAAAGGGTTTGAGTCCCGCGGAGTTGGGGGACAGAAGGGTTACATTTTATACCTGTGTTACTAGCCCACGCCACGGTCAAGTCCGACGCACCAGTGCGTCTTTAGGTCGTCTGCGTAGAAAAATCTCCGATGCACGGGCGCGTCAATCGGCACGAAAGGGTTAAGAATATTCTGACAGCTTTGAAAAAGCCTACAATGGTCATATGTGAGAAATTTAATTGTTGGACTTGTTGATGGAGGAGAGCATCTTAGAAGAATTTATGACAGAGGACATGTATTCATGAAAGCATCACGTAAAATAAATTCTTTGGGAATTATACCTAGTTGTTCATGGCACTCTCGTCAGATTAAAATTATATTATTTCCCTGCATGTGTGTCACCAGCTCCCAAGCAAGGGGCTTAAAATTTTATAGAGATAAAAGAGAAAGAAGCAGATACATATAATGAACTATTAACAATGATTGAAGAGAAATTTTTTTTTCTGCATATAGATGACCTCCTTCATACCCTCTCTTCAAATTTTATGGCCCAACCTTTCTAATATAATATTAATAAAGGTTCAAAGGGTCACACTTTCTTAATGTTCCGGAATAGGACCTCTTTTTCAGTGTCATATATGGGAAGGTGCAAGACCCTTTGATGACTGCATTCCATCTGCCGAGTTTGGTAAATTCTTTCTTGACCCACCCTCATTTGTTTCAAGAGTTTCGCTACCCTGCAGGTTATTAATCAAGGTACATATTTGCATAATGTTTGGTATCAGATAACAGAAATTTTCAAGGACAGTAAATGAGGAGTGCATATTTAGATATATTTTCGAATGAAATATTTTAACTCTGGTCAATCAATTCTCCACTGTACCACTCAGAGGAAAAAGGGGAAATTGGATTATAAGGGTTATCCAGGATTTAAAGGGTGTGCTACCTGAAACACCCTTGCCAACACTTGAAGGGAGGAATGCCCCACCTACTTTTCTCCTCTTCACAAAGAACGAGGCTGCTACAGCAGAAGGGTTAGTATGATGACCGGTCAGCCGGCCTTGGTGGCAGTGGGGTAATGTCCTTGTCTGCCAACCTGAAGGTTTCGGGTTCGAATCCCAACTAGGTGACTTTTTCAATCTCCACCTAGGGCATGAATGTGTATGTTTAATCGCTGTTATTAAAAAAAATTTAAAGTGTCCATTGTAATTGGCCCCTTAGCGCTGTTTGTGGGCAATTGAAAAATAAATAAATAACAAACAGATCTTTAGTTCTAAGCTTTTTTAGTAAGTTCTCCATTTTTGTTTTTCCCTTTATATTTTTTCACCACTCATTTTCCTATGGGGGAGCAGCTCCCCTCCCTCCTAACAATGCCCATGCTGTCCTGCCTCACCTCATACAAAAGTAGAATTCTAATGTCAGGAGTAAAGTTCAGTAACCACAAGGCTGAAAAAAGGGAATACAAGTTTCCTGCTTCAAAGTAGCATATTTATGCATGTTTGGTGGATCTATGGTCATTGAGGATTATCTCACATTGAAGAAAAACAAATTTTGACCAAACACTGTGCCCATGCTCAAGTTAGGACTTTAAACCTGTGACCTTTGGGTTAGCCTGTGAGCATGCTACCCACCAAACTTAACCTCCTACTGGCTACTTGCTCCTTTGGTAAATAATCATCAACAACAATGATTTAGAACTACTTTTGGTCCTTGGAAAATCAAATTACCTATTTGTCCCATGGTTCTTACATAATTTTGTTGATCCTTTATTGAGGGAATTAATAATGATCAAAAGAATTCTTCTGAGTGAATTCCTGCCTCAAGAATAACTTTAATGATGTAAAAAAGAAGTTCCATCTATTTTTCCCCAGACCCTTAAGTAATCCTATTGGGATATTATCTATTACAAATGCCTTGTTTGCCTTAAGGACACACTGTGTCCCTTTTTTCTCACTATTCAGGATGATGGCGTATCTGTATTGGGTGTGGTCATTCTAATATTAGTTCCACCTCTAAAGCATGGATAATCACCTAAGGGGTTACACTTAGCATTTTTATTAACTACTAACTCAATAGAATACAAGGATATTCCATAACCTCCTGTATGAACATAAGCACATCTGTCTATTTCCTGAGATTAAAAAAATAAATGTGCACAAAATTTTATGCAAATTTATTTATTTCTTATCACAAATTATGTACACAGACATTAAGGAGTGATTTTGTTAGGTTCACTTTTAAAAGTATTTCATTGGAACAGGTAAGAATTAATTCATACTACATGAGCACATAGATATTTTGTGAACAAATTATGTTTCATTAAAAATTTAAAGGATGAGTTATTTCCAAAAACTGGAAGTCTAGCTAATTATATATAGAGAGGCATGTATGTATCAAAGAAATCGTAATAGTTTGTATTATATTATAGAATAATGAAGTAATATTCTTTATTCTATAATAATATCATACAGACAGCAGAGTAAAGAAGGAAATTATATTTTTTAAATTAATAAATAAAATTTTTCTAACAACTTACATCCTAATTATAAAACAATCACTGAATTTAAAGGCAAAACTATGGAATATATACCAAGATGTTAGTACAGCTGACTGATTCAAAAGCACAAAACATCACAAAAGCAAAAAAGTCTTAGAAAGTAATATAAAAAAATAAGATTTGAATTTAAAATGGAGAGATGGGTTTTGGAATGGTGATTATTACTGATGCATTGAACTGTCATATAAATCATTATAAAAAGTAAATTGTGATTATCAATAAATCGCATAATACTTCGTTCATAAAACTTAAAAGATCTAATTCAGGATCCTTGAGCTATTTCTAAGGACGGGACCTCAATTCTCGCAGTACTTCAACAAAAGATTCAATAGTCATCCATTTCAGCCTCCTTCCTGCAGAGTAACTTAGGTCACTGTCAGCTAGGGAGTCTGTGGCTGTCCAGCAAACCTCATGATAAGCTTTTTGGATAGTAGGCAAATGGCAGTAATCGTATAAATGCTTCCAACATTTTTTAAATTTGGCATCAAAATTCAAACCTTGAGGTCATCAAAATGAAATACCAACTAACAGTTAAAATATCAATTAATTTACCTGGGTTCCTTTCACTTTATTAGAAGATGAAGAATGACAGAAGATTTATTTATTTCCCTGGGAAAGACAATTAGCAACAACATCAAGGAAACATGTTTACTTCTCTGGTGATATAAAATGGTGCCATCTCTTATTTAATTAATCGGACATTTTAATAGAAGGCGAAAATGTGAAGAATGGTTTTCGGGGGTAAAACAGTTTTCACAACAGATATGTATGTATGTAAACTTCAACACCCAAGTATGGTTATTACATTCATTATTCCAAGTCTTCAACAATTCCATTATCTTTAAGCAACTGGCATGCATGGGTAGTAATTCCATCGCAATTACTAGTTGGAACACTATTAACAGGCCTAAATAAAATGGAGGCGATGAATTCTAGAGAATTCCACAACGTGATTTATAATCACACTGACATTCTGCGGATTGGAAAAAATGGTATTGCCTCATCATTTGTTATTGTTTGGTTATAATGTCACCAGTTGGGATATCTCTAAGCACCTCTTTTAGTGTCATCATCTCACATAAAAAATGCAGAGAATGGTTTCTCCACTATCCTGCAAACTCTCTCGGAAGCAGGATGCCTTGCAAAATGTGGATATTCATACCCCCAACAATGTAAAACTGCCAACGACTTTGATATGATTGAAATTACACTAGTGAAACTTTTTACATCGATTTCAAAATTGAAAAAAAAAGATGCAAAAGAACAGACACATGCCTTTATGTAATCTAATGAGGAAAATGAATAAAATACTGGATGGATTTTCTTCATTTGAGCCTTTTGCTATATGATATAATTTACGACAAACATTAAATTTTAGTTATCTACTGGAAGGTGATGTGATCTGATGAGGCGAAGGGCATATGTTCCAGCCAAAATAATGCAGATCAACAAATTTTCTACCCCTATAAATAACTCTTTCAGTTATAGTGAAACATATTTACATCACACCATTATTCTGAATGTAACCAAAGCCATGACCCCACATCTTGCTATAATTTGATTTGGGGGATGCCTCTAAATGCATAAGAAATGAACGGAAACATCAAAACGGAACCACATAACGCAGGCCGTGAGTGATAATTTCCTTTGGAACTGCAAATGATAGCATGGAAAAGTCCTCATATCCATTGCAGGGCTGAAAATGAGGGCTGAATCACTTTTAACACCAAAAACTCGCCAGAGTGATTTCTATGACAAACACATAACAATTACTCCATCTACACAAACAGAAATGACACAAAATGATAATATTGAAGACAGCACGACCGTGAATTATACATAAACGCAGTCCTTTATTGTTTTTCAGGTGGGACGGCTGCCCAGAAATTTCATGAGAACATATTCGAAGGTGCAAGAAAAAAAAATAATAAGAATCCAGCACTAACTTTGGGAAGCCATGGAGATGGCCACCACAAAAACAATTTCACACCGGCACTCTGGAGAACAAAGGCTTTCACCTCTCCCTAAACTCACTCATACATATGTGGGTTGAAAGAAATAATAATAATAATGATGATGACAAACCACAAAATTTCACAAAGGAAAATGCATCTTGCACAGGAAAACCTTTTAAGGGAGTTCTCTTTTTTTACTTGTGTGGAGTGGCGATCCCTGCCCGAGAAATCCCTGTTGATTTCTTTTCATGGACATTCACAGGCCTAAATCATTGTAGTGAACACAGTAGTCTTGTTACCCAAAAACTTTAATAAACACCTAAATGTTTCCCCTGGAAGATGCTGAATCCTGGCCCCAGGATCGGAAAATACAGGAAGCCAATAAACCATGGCAAAGATGCCTCATTCTGCGTGAGGGAAGTACTCCTGAGAATCTGCAGTACCCCATCCTGAAAATTTTAAAAGTTTTCAATCCTTCAGGCATTAAATGCTCATACATAAATCAATGGGTTATGAAGGCTAACTGAATACTTGTCCATTATTAAACACTATAGAGCCAGGCGAGATGTGGTGGAAACGATCCATTATCCAAGAGATGAGGAGAAATTGCAATTTCTACTTCAAAAAACTTCTTTATTTCGACATGTTTCGGTGTATTACATGAACTACTTGTAATACTTGAAAATGGTATACTGCACCGAAATATGTCGAAACAAAGAAGTTTTCAAATGTGGAAATTGCTATTTGTCCTAATTTCTTATACTGCTGTCCATTCTTTATGCTTTGAAAATCAAATTCACTTACATATAGCACCAACTGTTTCCCAATTAGTGCCAATTTTAGGCAGTCAATATACATAGTAACAATACGGATTATTTTTACCCGGACTTAAGTTTATCTCATAAAGTATTTTTTTAAATTTTGTAGGCAGTTGGTGGTAACCATGATCACGGTGGTATGCCATCTTCAGTTGGCCAATCTCATAACAGATATTTCCTTGTGGCATTAAAGTGAGACCACATCAATGATGAAGAAATCCAACAAACATTTTATGGTGAAACCGTTAGATTTTCTGAGACATACTTGAGATAGCTTGATATTGATAAGGTACATATATGGATATCCAATGCTTACTTGCCAAAATCTTTATCTTAATAGAAATGTCATTATTAAGGGTGTTCCTACATTCTTCAAGTTTGTTCTCAGAGGTTGAATTAGTGGACAATTAGTCATTAATTAAAAATTCATTTTGCTTTCCTCAGTTTAATCTAGTGTTCAGTTTAGAAGGCTATGATTTACTCATATATAGTTGGATTATGTTTTGAAACCAGGGAATAATTAATAATAAAATTTTCCATTATTATTTTCACTATTCCTTCAGATATAACATTGCAGATATATCCTGATTCCTTGGCTCGATAAATTTTCTAAGAATCAATAGACTGAACAATCACTAATCAAAATCAATCCAGCCATATTTTTTGGTAAGAGAGATCTACAATGCCCTCATATAGATCACAATGCTCAAGAGGATTACTAAAACATGGGTCTTGAGAATTCTGGATTTTTAAAATTCCCCTTTGACAGCCTGCAGTAGCCGTTTCAATTTTTTTACCTGAAGATTCCCGTGATGGTTTACCAGAGTTGTAAAAAAAGGGCACCACAACTCTCAAGAATTAGTAGATTACCATACTTTCACTAAGTTTTACAATGACTCAACCATTGTATTAGCCTCAGTCTTACGAAAAATCATTTCAGCATTATATTTTTCTCATAATTTATAATATTTTCACCACAAAGACAGTTATGGGAAATTTTCAATAATGATTTTTCATTTTCCAATGGCTCAAACCCAACACCATTTTGTGAGTTATCATATCAAAAGCATATACCTATTTTTAAGGATTCACAATCTCCAGATTACAGAATTTCGGTGAGTCTAACAGATGATTTTCAATGATTTTTTTTAACTTCCCCAGGCAAGCAAGTGAGTGTGTAATATCCTAAAGTAAGATAAAAATTATTACCTAACATCCATTGCTATGATTCAGTTCTTTGTCTTCTGATCCTTGGGGAAGTGGGAATACTGTTGTTCTCTCTGTTGCTGCACTGTAGAAAGAAAAACAAACAAACAAACAGGTAATCAGAACACGGAGTGAAATGCAAATGGTAACAAGTGAACCAAACTAGGCTGTATTATCCTCAAAATGGGATATGACAACTCTCCCTGTGACACAAACCACCGCTCAAAATAAAAAAAAAATTAAATAATCACTCAATTTTACAATAAATAGTTTTCGAATTTACTTAGGGGAATTATTTCATTTTTTAAATAATGGGAGAACAAAAATGACTACAACTTTCAAAAATAAAAAGAAAAAAAAAGTGGCCAACTATCTCTATGACACAAACTACAGCTTGGAATGAAAAAATAACTCCACGGCAATGCATCAATTTTAAAAGAAATGATTTACTTCAGTGAAATTATTTCATCTTGAAACAGCAAAGAAACAAAAGCACTGCGATTGGACAATTCTTCATTGAATAGAATCATGGTCTCTCTTCAGAACGGCATCATCATTGGCACCTCACGATGCCTTGCTGCGAAGAAACCATGATCATAATTACTGAAACTTAGCATTTTTGCAGCATTTTGTCCTTCTGTTGCTTCAAGATGAAATTATCAATAATAATAATGATATGTAATATTTGTCTGGCTAGAGGTTATGAGACAAATATATATAATGTACAAAATGTTATGATTAGAGTAATTTGACATTAAAATAAACATCAAATATGTAAGAATGTTGGACGGTTCCAATATCCCACTGTAATGGCCTCAAGTCATCTGAATCAACAAGATAAAACATAGTGCCATAACAAATTATGATATATACAATATTTATTATTATTTTTATTATATTGAAATTTAACAATTTTTTATTGATGTTAACAAATATAAACACTCTATAAGAAAACCTGGATGGAATAAAACAGGGATGTCTGTAAATACTGTCTAAGTTTATGCCTGAAAACATTTACCCCATTTGTAATATTTCAACCCAAGATTTAATTTATTATGGAGAATTAACCATATATGTTTTAGCCCCAGAGCAGTTGTAAATTTGTGTTCATGGGCCTATGAAGGTTGTTCCATTGCAATATAAAAATACACAAAAGGTTCCATATCAGCCAGAATGTAATACAATCACAGTTATTTTGAATAAAATCTTTCTAAAGTTAAACCTAGTTTACTTTCCTTTTTGCACTATAATACTCTCTGAACTTGTTAAATTAGAAGACAATAGATTTTATTGCTATTGTTTTGAGCTAAGATTTTACTGCTAAACATTTCCAAATTAAAAAAATATAATTCAAAGAAAATAGCATGTCAATATTTTAATTCAGTATATATAGCTTTTAAAAGGCATTTATGAAAAAGGCCAATAGTTAATCAAATATTTTCCACACAAACATTTGAGTAAAATTTGTCGATAGAAAAGTTGTTGTGGGCAAATTGTTTTCTCTAGAGAAGCAAATCATGAAAAAAATATATAAACCAAGGGTTGGAAACAAAATGAGGTCATTAAAAATATGAAAAAGATTTTGGAGGGAAACACAGTAACTAAACAGAAAACTCACGGATTTCTTTCTCTCCCACGCCTGGACGGCAGCTTTGTGCTTCTCAAAAGCATGACACCATTCCGAGTAAACCCGCTGGTAGTCACGGGAACGGGACGGGGCACCGCAGCGGTTCGAGTCCACCGTCAGGTTGTAGCTGCAGAGGAGGGACGGACCGAGCCAGGCATCGTAACGTCCGGCCTCACCCTCGCCAACGCTCACAATCACGAGCCCATTGTCCGACGTCTCGATGTACTTGTCGTGCCTTAAAAAAAATTACAGTGTCGGCAACACTTGAAATTTACAACACGAACACCATGATTGCAGGATCAACTTTTGTTATATCCTTCCTCCCTCTGGTGCAGAAATCCCTAAATTGTTTGCAATATTGGGTACTGCAAGGATCTGAATAAATATTTCCTAGCCAAAAAAATATATGCATGCACAATTTTGTGGATGAAAACACTCTTCACAGAAACCCTCTATAAAGGCCTCCACCTCACACATGTTGCATGATATCTTGCGCATGCACAAGTGCATGGTCTCATCGGAAACGATATCTCATGCATGACAGAATCCGGCGATGAAAATTTGCCTTACACGGTAGTGCATGATATCATTCAAATGTCTGTGGTAGCAAAGTTCATATACCGCTACCTGTCTTTAGCTGCAGTTTTGACAATTAATCCAACTGCGCCAAAGTTTTACACATGACTGGGATACCAACCCTTAAATAAAATACTACTTTCTGCTTCCAGATTTCTGACTTTTTGTCTCCCAGGACTCAATTAGATGATTGAACACAAAACATTTTATTATCTATCAACTTTAATATGCTTCCTGATTGCCTGCTTGTCACAATACTATGCAATACTTATCGTAATAAGATTTTTTAGCTTTGGAGTGGTATCTCGAATTTTCAAATAACAAACATGACCGACGAGCGCTGATCGTGCAAGCATCATGCATGCACAATGGGAAAAAATTAGAACATGTTCTATTTTTTTCCGCATGCATGCATGATCCGTTCATTTTGGGAGATATTGTTTGCAATGAGATCATGCACGTGATCATGAGCATGATATATCGTACACCGTGTGTGAGGTGGCCTTAAGGAGGAGTACACAAATGTAGCTTCAGAGTGTCCTCTATAGGGAATTGAAACAATAAATGATGATCAGATCCTTACTAAACCCTGCAAAATTGCCTCGCTCTTAAAATATAAGAATGACTTTACATCTAATTGTGTCTTTTATGAAGAAAGAAAAAAATGTTAATAGGATAGAAAGAAGGCTCACGTCTGTCCCTTTAAAGAAATGAAATCAACTTGATACCTAATGGAAGAAGCACTTTTCCACAAGTTTTACTTTGTGGAGAAGTGTTACACCTTTCATCATGCTTTCCTTCCACTACATCAAGCCTGAATCTGTAAAATATTGATACCTATTGGCTAGCTATAATTGTCATTGCCATTAAAAATACAGTCAAGTCAGCGGTTAAAATCCTCAATGATAACAATCAGAAGAAATGTGTGTTTACTCCGGTCCATGCAGATACCAAGAGAATGCATTTCTAGACAACAAATGAAAAAATATTTTATAAAATCAACTTTTGGGACATAACACTCACCTGTAAACAATTTGCTGCTTTCCCTTATCTTTGTGGTGATACCATATGACTTTCTGCCCTCCCAGGCCTTCTGATATGTGAACAAGACAACTTAAGTGGACGCTCTGACCCCAGGTGACAACAATTTTCTTCTTCATTGCACTCGCCTCACATATATTGGCCGTCTTGTTTTCCACATCTTGTAGGAATCTGTAAAGGAATGAGATATCATACATTAGTAACTCCTTTAAAATTTAAACTCCTTTCAAAATGTTATTTAATAAGACAACTAAGGCACACAATGAGTATAGAATTATTGCCAAACCTATATTATGATGAATTATATTCCTACGTGCTGTATAGCATCATGTTTCGGGGCTCCTCTCATTTCCTTAATATGTACTACATTTAAAGTACAGAAAAGAATAGGATTAAGACCTTTCAGCGCAATAGATCTCCCTCTAAACCTATATTCTAGTCACTAAAAATTCTTCCTCTTCCTTGAATTTACATGTTGTCTCTTTTATCATATCACCATTTTAAAATAAAAATCAGGGTCCAAAAAACAAATTGGACAACATTTTATTTTCAAATAGAACTATTGTTGAATGGAACCAAATTCCTGGAGAATTGTTTGAGCCCTTCCCATCAAATTTTAGAAGTTTTAAGAATAGGTGTAAGGCAACCACTTGACAAAGGGCTGGATGATAATTTCCGAACTAGGGTATGTTCTATCAGCACCCAAGTGATGGGGACGGCACAAGAGATTGTCCTAAAACAAATGTCTGTAATTGCATGATGGTTCTTGGTGCCTGATTTTGAACTATCTGATGTTGGATGGCATGTGATTGTGTGTGACTTTGGGTGGACTGTTGTTGGACAGTACATGAGATTAATTTACTTCTTGCTCTGAATATCTCTTGTATATAGCAGCATATTCTTGGTTTATTATTCAACGGGAATTCAATATTTATTTAATATTTTTGTGAAAATGATTGGCGCTGAGATGTTTCATAATTTGAGGATGGCAAGTGATGGGGATGGCACGAGAGGGGCTGTCCTAAAAGGAGCATAGCTTTCAAAACCTTATCCCTTTGATTCCTATCCTTTGCCGAAATGAATCACCCATTATGAGCCTTCGGCATGACTAATGAATTTAAACACGAGGTACATTATGTTATCTATAAGAAATATATGTATATATTTATATGAATGAACTACATAATTATATAATATTTAAATGCAAATAAAAAGGCAAATAAACAAACATGTAATGCTAAACATTCATAAATAAATAAGCATATAATAATATAATTCATTAAATTTTTGTATATATATAAATAACTATACTATCAATATTATTTTAATTAAAGTGTTTTAATAAATGGAGATGAAAAACAACGACACACCAAAGGTGGTACCATGGATCATATATGTAATCACGGAGCATATAATATATATATATATGATCCATGATTATAGTATAATAATTTACTATATGCTCTGTGGGTAGTACAAAAGGTGGCAAGATAAGTTGCAACATTGCCAATATTGTCAAGCAGTCTCTTTCAATGTTGGCAGTTCATTTTTAGCATGAGCAACTAAATTTTAAATATTAAAACATATATAGTAACTAAAATGAAATTACCTTGATAAATATTCTAATAAATTTTTGTAAATTTATAACTTTGATTTTACATTTACCATTACTTGCTTCTGATAATCAAAATTAAACGTAACAAAGGGCAAACTTTTTCAAAAGAAGATTTAGACCACATTTTATAATTTATTTATATCAAACACGAGCATTGAAGCAGCATGAATATATAATAAATAAGAAAATGCTAAACTATGAATGGATAGACAATGCAATTTTTTAAAAATTGTCAGTTACACCTGAGATAAGATAGTTCTTTTTCGAAATTGGGTGGACTATGGATGACTTTGGAATCATCGTGAAACAACCTTAATGTTCCCACAAAGTAGTCTATTACTAAATCTCTATTAACTCTGTTCCAATTCATAATTAAACTAAGGAATGACATACTTTTATTTCGGCATACATTTTAAGTGTACACTTATATCCCAATTGGAAAACATAATGTTAACAATTGCTTAGCATGTGAATCCATATAGGTAATTTCTTAGGATGGCTAATATTAGATGGTAGAAAAATTGGATAATTGAATCAAGAAAGAATAATGGAAGAAATTCACAAATAAACCAGATATTTTTTGATTCAGTAAAGTTAATTATTAAGGTTTATGGATAACATTGGTTTCCCTCTATGTTTGCATTATTCTTATGGTCCCCATGGTAGGATCACATATTCTGTTCTCATTAATAGCCAATGACAGACAAACTATGATTAAATACTGCCGTGGTATAAAATTTAGTGAAAAATATAATTAATCCACACTTTGTGACATAAAAATCCAATTTTATCTTCTATAATATTTCCAGTGAATATGGTTTTTTTCATACTACACATGGGCTTTGTATTGCATGCATGATTTCAAAGGCACACAAAATACCCTATAGTGTAGGTAGCGACCACACATACCCGGGTTTGAAATTCCTGCACGTGTTTGCAGTCTTGTCCCATCCACAATGTGGGTCTCGAACACATCTCAGACAGCTGTCGTAACGCCATTTGCACATGTACAAGTCAACTTGCTTGATTTGTACATCAGTTCCGACATAAATGGACTTGTGCTGGAAAACGATAATCACGAAAGTTGATTAACCCCCAAAAAATTAAAGCAAACAAGCACTCAGTATATTACATGAATTACAGTAAATTTAATTCTCCCCTAAATTCAATTAACATTTAAAATTTGGATAATATAAACTGTTTTCCAGTCTTCTTCAGATTTCTTTATCCAATGATTAATTTAACAAAGGAATTTTTTTACTTATGTATCCAGATCATAATAATAATCATTCATGTACTAACATTCATGTAATAATCATTCATTGGCTATTTATGTATCATAATTCAGTTTTTCAAAGCCATGTTTGAAAACATAAAATTGAAATTCTTTAATTGAGAAAATCACTCTATTCATCCAAATCACCTTCTTTGATATCTCCATCACCCGGATTGGTTCTCCTGGGGTCACATCGTAGACGTCCAGGAGAAATGAAGAACTCTGAGCCCCGTCGTCCATGAACCACTGGACCAACTTGTACACTTTTCCCTCATCTGAAAGAGACGTGAACGATGAATTAAAACCAGAATTTTGACTTCACCTTATTTTATAATTCCATCAATATTCAACAAAGAAATGGAGTTTGTTTTATTGAGGCAGCAAGGAATGAACATTACATATTGCATGAGGGAGAGTTAAAGGTGACCTTATCCTCAAGTGTCATGCAAGGATACATATTTGTTTTCTGCATGTGCCTGAGGTCCCAATGAATATATATGTATAAGTATATTGTTCTGGGTTCATTCAACATTATTATTACCAGAATGGATGCTTTCCTGGCATATATGCTATTGTTGAAGGTTGTTATGGTCACACTTGAAGGTTGAAGGTTTTGACCAGGTCACACTCTGAATTTCTGCTGATGTTTCGTTGGGTGTCCATCACCCTCAGGGTTTGTGATCCTGAGGATGTTCCACTAATTGAAATATCAGGAGAAATTCAGAGCACCCGAATAACCTTCGCCATCATTATTCCCAACTATGAAAATGACAGTCAATAAACCAATTATTGTCATCATTTTGCAAAACAAAATAAGGTAATCTTAATATCTGAAACGACACCGATGAAAAAAAAACGTAAATGGTCAAACCATATGAGTTTCAGTCGCTCATGTCTGTATGAGAAACATATTTTTTCAGTTAATACGTATGATTGTTAACATCCACAGCAGGTGAAGTCACGTTTGCATCATGAAATAAGTGATATGCGGTTAGGACACTCACTTGAGCCGATGTACATCACTGTGTATGTGATATCTTTTCCTTGGGCAGAGACGTTCATCTTCTCCACAACAATCTGAGTGAATATTACATCTCTCTTGTAGAATGCAGGCTTGGAAAACTCGTGCTCGACTGCCATGTCCATAAGTGGGTGTGATCGAATGAAATTCAAAACAGAATCTGCAAGAGGGAAAGAAAAAGTGATGTAACTTATAATTGTTTGGGTCATTATACAGGCTATAAGATGCCCTAAATTATATATGAAAAAATTTGAATAAACAATACTGTTCTGGCTGAATAAAAAATATGCAGTCAAAACTGTGATGCCTTTTTTGCCTGATAAACACTTTTATTACTACTTAAGCATTCAATATTAATGCTATATAATAATACTTCATTGAAATTAAGAGTTATCCTTCAGGATCAATTGTTACAGAAAAGAAATTAGTACATAATGGGATTTCTTTGGCCTATTTGAATAGCCTTTCGATTATGTTTAAAACTTGGTATGATGACACCTCAACTATAAATATTAAGTATAAATCTACTTAAATATACTTATTTATAAAAGACTTTACCGAAGAAAGTTTTTTGAAACATTATGGTTAAACCTAACTTTAGGAAGATGAGTAGATGTCTAACGACATAATTACATATATAAAATGCAGTTATATCACCACACTGTAATCAGTTATCAACAACATTAATGTAAGCCAATACATGCAACATAGACAGGTCATGGAAATTGAAATTGATGGCAGTAAACTGTAGTGAAATAGGAAAATTTACAGAACAATTACATTGAATGCTTAGAATATCTTAACCTTTAAACATAAGAAAATTTTCAACAAGCTTATTAATAATAATAGGTTTTCATATTGAATATAACTGAATATTAATGACTTTAAAACAAGATACTGGAAGACAAAAAAGAGAAGATTATATCTTTATATAATAACTTAACTGAATCAGCTGCACATGGATTTCATTGATGGATGAGACCAGACTATAAAACTAGATCTATGTATATTTACTAATCACTGAGTGACCGCAAGGAATTGAAAAATTTTCATTGGCAGCTCACCTGTATCTCTACTTTGATATTTATATAACTCCTGTTAAATTCATGCATAATCACATAATATTAAAATTGATTTATACTAATCAATGGATCACTATGGATCTATATGTAGTTGATTTTATTTAGAATATACTGTGGTGACTCAAAACTTGAATTACATTGAAGAACAAACTAACACAATTGTAAGCAGTAAACCCCTGTGAAATACGAAAATACACAGAACAGTAATGTTCAATGTTTAGAGTATCTTATAGTTTGGACATAGATTTCAATGTTCTTTTGTTGTATATTAACAGGTTTTAAAACAAGAGTGTGGAAGAAAACAAAATGGAAATTATATCATCACATGAATTTCTTAAATGAATCATCTGAACTGTGAATCATAAATGTGATTCTGACTGTTGAATGTGCCGAACAAATATTCTCAAACAGCAAGGAACTAAACATTTTTTTCACTGGCAGCCCACTGAGGTCACCTGAATCTTTTCTTTGAAAAACTCTTATAAACATGCAATATAACATAATTTTAAACTTGATTAATATTAATTACATAAGAAAATATGAAATAAGAAAGCTATTTTCTTTAGAATGGACATAGTTTGATGACTCAAAATTTGAATGAACATGGTGAATCGCTGTGGTAACAAATATGTATCTTGGATCATGTTTATTTTTATTCATCCACCACGATAAGCACATCTGATGTAAACTAGGGACTCTCTACCTTGCTGAACTAAGAATGTGAATTTGAATGCTATAGTGAAAATTTCTGCTAGTGTTTATATGCACTGTGTAGGTGACACTTCTTTAATTCAGTAGAACCGTTAAAAAGGCTTAAAAGAGATTTATGAATATTAAAAATGGTCAAAAACAGCACAAAGGTCTCTTAAAATTACTGTATGAATACAAAAAATAAAACAATAAAAATAATAAAGGCAATAAACAAAATGATGCAAGAGGAAAAAAATAAAAAAACGATTTTCAGACAAAATGGAGGATTGGATGAAATCAAGGGAGTGTACTTGGGGAGGGGGAGGAAGGGGTTGAGCTCTTAGCTCTTACTCAGGAGGTTACATTTAAGGAAAGGAATGAAAACAGTAAGCGAGAAGGATAGGTCCAAGGAGAGAAACTGAGCGACGAGGGAATTTAATGCTGTAGGGATTCGGTGGAATAGCGATCACTGGGAAATGGAAAGATGGAATTTAGGAGTTTGAAGGGGACTATGGTTATGGTTGGGACGTGGAAAAATGCAGATGGAAAACAGAAGATGTATGATGTCGGTTCGGAACGATACATTGGGGATGTGAACCCCTCAGCTGTGGGAGCCTCGTTTCTTTGCGACGTCTCTGTGACCGAGAGAAAAGTATCCTCGGTACTCTTCCCTTCTATTTCCGACAGAGGTTTTATTAGGAGGGGGACCCGGGACCTAATAGCCCAGTTCCCTCCAAGGAGGATGGCGGAGATACGATCGACTGTAGTTGAAACATTTCACTGAGGAATATTTCGAAAAATGATTTCCATATTTATTTTCCTTATTATTTTCTGATTAACTTGATACCAAACAGTACGTGAATGCTTTCATTTATGAACAAAAATTCTACCGAAACTCGGAGACAATTGAGAGAAATGACAAGGGTGGGTCAGAAAACGATTTCCCAAATCTCGGTGGACCGAATCCATTCGTCAAACTCACTCGCCCAAGCTTCGTGAACCGTCATAAACGGCACTGGAAAGGGGTGCCCCATTCCGGAACAATAGGAAATTGTGACCGATCAAACCTTTTTGGAAATGATGGGTCATAAAATTTGGAGAGGGTCTAAGGAGAGTATGAAGGAGGCGGTCATATATATATACATGAACGTATTCTCCGTAGTCACATTCCTAAACATCGGTCTGCGCATCCCGCAGCATGGGGTTAAATGCTTCAGGGAGATCCGGTCGAATAGTGATCACTGGGAAATGGAAAGACAGAATTTAGGAGTTTGAAGAAGACTATGGTTACGGGTGGGATGTGAAGGAACGCGAATGGAAAATAATGGAAGTAAGATATCAGTTCAGAGAGATCCGTTGAGGATACTATAGAGAAATTTCACGTCTAGGACTGTTTTCTGGTGGGAGAGGTGAGAAATTCTGAGGGAGGAGAGAGCGAATTTCCTGGATGAATTTTTTAGGGAGGGGATACGATGATGTGCGGCGGAGGAGTCAAAAGGATGGTTTGATAATGCTAGGCTCTTGGGGCAGGTGGTCGACCAGATCGATGCACAGTATTCTAAGATGGGTAGGACACAACCGAAAATCACAGTTCTGAGGAATGATACACGGGATACTACAGACTCTAAATTAAATCACGCGTTTGATTGTTTTTTCGCTCTCGTATACTTACCAGGGAGAGTCTCAGTGTCGTCTATGCACTGCCCAGGCCTCGGTTCAGGGATGCGATTGGACAACACAGGCAACCAGGCCGAACTGCTGGTCGCCTGCTCCTTGAACCGAT
>WURS02366824.1:0-17493 GCA_011762765.2 Rhinocypha anisoptera
CCCCATCCCCCTTCCCAAACACACACACACACGCACGCACGTCCCTCCCTCCGGCCGCCCCGCCGTCATCAAGCCCCCTCCCGGAGACGGATCTCCCGAGAGCCGAGCCTCTCGTCCCCGCGGTGCACTTTGTTCTTCTTCTCATCCCGAGAGAAGGCGGAGAACGACCTTGGTGTGACGGGGGAAATGGGAGGAGGAGGGCGGGGTTAATTCCTTTTCCTCGACCGACCGTTGCCAACGACGAAATTCATTAGTGTTTGCGGCGTGCTCCGTCGGTTGGATGAAGTAATTGAGTCCGTAAATGGCGAATTGGAGCGGCTTTCATCAGCTCCCCGAGAAGTGAACGTATTTATTCAAATCGGGCACATTTATAAGGGTGAATCTCGTTGCGCTGTGCAAAGATTTGCGGCGGTGGATGAACCTTTCCCGTTTTGGTTATCGCGATGGACTTGGCCGAAATTAATGACGCTTTTTATGACTCTGTGATTTGCTTATAACTCCATATTGATCTAGGACGTTTTCTTCCTTTCGGTGATATTTATTTGAGATGAAATCATTTCTCCCAATCAAAACGCGAAAGTAACTTCTCGTGTGACGAAGAATATGGAATAGCAGCATTTGCATTGATTCCGCTCCGTTAATTTAAAATAGTTTCACTTGGGCAAATCATAGAAAGGAGCAAATACCATCGGGAATATATTTTTAGGTGAAAAATGATGATAAGTGTTATTACAGACAGTTTAGGTTTATATACTTACAAATATAGGTACTTATTGGCTTATACTTATTACTTAACTTATACGTATTAAAAATAATATATCCCAGTTAATATTTGTACGAATGTTTAAACAGAAAATTCACACAAATTAAGTAAAATGTTTGTAAAAATTAAATATTATTATGGATATTTTTTTCGTCTGTTTTTTTTATTAAATTATTTTTAACTGAATTTAATCCTTTAAAATTTAAACTTCATCATTTTTTTCTCTTTGATTCAGTTTTGGAGAGAAATGATAACAGCACCAAAACTTTCACGATAATCCTGCTTGCACTAAGATGATCTCTTTACAGTAAATATGTCACCAAGTTTTATAAAGCATCTATTTGCCTAGGTATCTGGTTATTTATTACGGTCTTAACAATCCGATTTCTGTTTATCTCTCTCTCTTCAATTTACTTTCATCATTCGCGGAATTCCTTTAGAATTATGTATGTACTTCTGTAAAACTGCATTCTCAGTATCGCATATTATCTCAGCGAACGGTATTTCGCCGATTGATGCTATCATTCAAAATTATATGACTCTCCTTTCACACTTAATGGCATCTCGACACGTCTTTGCCGAAGGTACCCCTCGTCGAAGCTCATTTCAACCCATGGATTTATCTTTCCTGATGAACATATTTCATGGATCCATAAACATCTCTCTTCGTTTACTGAGATTCGGGGAACAAGATGGCCGATGGAGCTAAATGAGGACCCAAACGTTCCCTCTTTTCCTCCCCTTTATGTTCTGGGAAGAACCGGTTGAACGTCGAATTGAGAAACTGTGTTAGGTGCCACGGAGCGTGGAAGTCACGAGATCGTCAGGCCTCAACTCATAAAGTCTCCGAGTTACTCTTCACAGTAATTTTAGCGTATCCTTCCCTCTTCATACGTCTTATCACTGAACTGCGTAATTACATTTTTTTCATTGCGGAGATTAATCAGAGGGTATCTAATTTCTTACACCAGCATCATCTTAGTTAAATACATTTATTTTTCTGCAATTGGTGTATTTAAAAGGAATAGTTTCTTTAAGTCAGGTTTAATTGAAGTTTGCGTCATTCATTATGGCTTCTGAGATTGTTGTTCTAGTTGTTCGTTGTCTTTCATAAATGTTACTCGTCATCTTATATCATTTCATGCATCAGCTTTGTGAATAATAAAGTAAGACAATTGTCGTAACCGTAGTGCCTAACTCTCTTCGTAATTCTGGCAAACCAACTGACATTATAACAACCTAAAATTCTTCCATATATGTAGCAATCCGTTTCAAGTCATTGTACCCATTATATTTTTAAGATTAAAAACTTTTTTTTTTCTCATTCGGTACAAATGCGTGGTGCTACCGAAGAATCCTCAAAATATCTCGGATGGAGAGGGTGACAAATGAAGCGGTACTACGGAGAGCTGGTGAGTTGCCACGTCTTTGGAAAACGATGAGAAAGAGACGAGACACGCGGACAGGCCAAGCTACAAGACATGAGGGACTATTAGGAACCATTATAGAGGCCTCGGTTCGTGGTAAAAATGCGAGAGGATGACTCAGGAAGGAGTATACTAAACAAATTTTTGACGATACGGGCTGCCTTTCCTACTTGGAGTTGAAGAGGCTGACCCAAGATCGAGCGTAATGCAGGCGAAAGACCGCTGCCAACCAATCTACGGATTGCCGACCAGAGAAGAAGACAAATGCGTATACGTGCATGACGTGGATGTATGAAACAGGTCGGGTGCTCTTTAAACTTGGGTTTGTTCCTCCACGTCCTATTGGAGAGAGCGTAATGAATTTATAAAGCAACTTGCCGTCGTATCAACCGACGATTCCAACAACGCAGCAGCGATCGAGGCCTCGACGTGATTTTTTTACGGCGCGACGCCAGTTCCGTCCTTCCGCCTCCGATGGATGTTTTGCAAGGATGTGCACATGCAGACCGAGGGTTCTATTTTTTTTTTAATCTTTCCCTCCGGGACACCTGTATAAACGTCCGACCCTCCACGAAGGGCGGTGGATGAGAGCGTGTCGTCTCGGCGACCGGTTGATGGTATAATGGGCACGCATTCCTCCCCGTTGTCCGACCTAAGGACGGGCACACGCGTGGACGCGCAAATCCTCTCGATCACTGCCCGATGGAATGAGGAGCGGCACGGGACAAAGGGAGCCTTCTTCCCCGAGACGCGGAATCTCCCCCGGCGACCCTCCGGAGATGGGAGAGAGGGTTTGTGGGTAGTGTATGGATAGAGAGAGAGAGAGAGGATTGTGGGTGTGGGAGAGGGGAAGTATAATCTCCCTTCCCTCCCTTGGATCGCCGTGCCAGTCCCTCTCCATCACTCCTTCCCTCCGCCGCCGGTTATGATCCCACGAGATCCAGCGAGGATCCAGGAAGACAGCCGCGCCGTCCCCATCCCCCTCCCCCCCCCCTTTCCCCTTTTACG
The DNA here is from genome assembly GCA_011762765.2 of Rhinocypha anisoptera. Classification (NCBI taxonomy): domain Eukaryota; kingdom Metazoa; phylum Arthropoda; class Insecta; order Odonata; family Chlorocyphidae; genus Rhinocypha; species Rhinocypha anisoptera. Next base: position 3,199 of record WURS02366824.1, read on the forward strand.
GATGACGTCGTCCGGAGAGTCGATGCGGACTTGACGGAATGAACGCCCCCCGTTCCCGCCGCACTCTGGTATCATGACCTCCCGCACGCAATAGGCGACCGCGGGCAAGGTCGCGGAGGGGAGCATTAGGAGGGAGCGCCCCGTGACCCACTCCTCCTCCTCCTCCTCCGCCCCTTAATGCATATTCTCCCCCACCAGGGGTGGGGGAGGGACGACGGTCGGCCTGACTTAGTGAAGAGGTGAAATTCTGAAAGAGGAAAGTAGTTCGATGTTTGAACGGTTCCAGCAGGAAGGGACTTGATGTCACACTATTGACAGGAAAAAGCTTAATGGTCGATTCAGAATGCTGAAGTTGGTGGGGAAAGCAGAGGACCATATTGGGGAATAATAATCAAGTATGGGGAATATGCACCTAGAAAAAAATCTATTTGAGAGAGAGCTGAGTGTTGATTTCAGTAAACCTATAAGCGACTCAGGAGAATCATGGCTTTGGAGCAACCTTTTTTATGTGTGGGACGAATGTATATTTGGAATTGAAGAGAAATTTCATTAAATTTATCTAATCTTCATTAAATAAATACATGTATATACAGTGAATTATTTTTTCATAGTACATATATCATCTGGTAACGACCCTCACTCTTTTCCCCCATTCCCTTTGTTCCCTCCCTCTTTCACATTTTACTGCAAACCTCACTTTGCATTTCTTGGCCTGCCTTAAGGTAAGCTATCAACTATGAAATGAGATTGAAATAAGAAGCAAGAAGTTTCTAATTCACCCAATAAATGGGTGAATTAGAAACACCTTGCTAGGAAGAAAACCAGTATGATATAGCAATAAACCTCTTTATTTAATATAAAGGTGATCTAGAGACTCCTATATTAATATTTTGTCAACCAGTGACCATCAATGGGGAGAGGGTGTATTGACCAAGTATTATTGGTACAGGAACAAAGCAAAGTCAAGTGACTTTGAACAGTATATATATATATGTGTGCATACTTTAAAATATACCTATATATATAACAATACTATTGTCCAAAAAAATGGATACACAAGGTGATCACTCCAGAACTTCCAATACAATGTGATGAGGAAGCCTTTATACAGACTATGTATTCTAACATTGGATAAAGGAAGAAACTCTAAATGTCATTTAAAAAATTTATTTAACAACATTTTTTCTACAATTACACTCGCCATTAATAATTACAGTTTTATTTACAGCTATTAAAATTTAGTGATGACCATGGTCATGACCATCAGATGAAGGAAAAACCTTGTTTAGGATCTTTTCACCAAGTATAGTAATAACAAAGGCCCCAAATCCCCATTTGAAGCCACGAAAAAAGAAAGTACGTGTTCTTGATCCGACAGTTCCAAACTCTTTAACGTTATACCTCCACACCTCATTCCTAATTATGTAAAGAAGAAAAAGATCATTAATAAAAGTTAATATGCATGTATTAAAACAAACCATGGATATTTTCACATGAAATTCGGTAAGGCTTTTGAATGACATATCATTGTTATAAAGACAGGTTTTCATGCACTCATATATAACCTACAATACACAAAAGAACAAAATAATAGAACTCTTAACAAAAATAGAATAGTATATTTCATATATGATTTAGGACATGAAGTAGACGAAGTATTTGTAATCACTTTAAGATGATATACATAGGGCATGGAAAAATTATGATATCAACAATGGTTATTACTCACATGGAGTGAGGAGAAAGAGTAAGTTAGGTAACAGGTTTGTTATTTGCTTTCTTATAATACTATTATATTAATACTAGACCATTAGCCCTTTACCCCCAAACCTACCTGAGCCATGGATCCTTCAAACCTCTGTTTTTCAAGGCTTTTTGAATCTCAACTAGTTGCGGTACATCTTCTACCTTGTATATTTTATAATCTGGAATCTCGTACGGTTTGTGACCATGTCCATGATGCCCACCACCCATGTTCTGCAATTGTAAACAAATAGCATGCAATAAAACAGAAATGTTAATTTTGACAATGGGTTACTTCTAAAGGTAACCATGCAGAATTATTACTTTAGACATTTTTTGACTGAAAACAAATAATTTTAGCAAACATTGGACTGAAAACAAAAAAATAATATTAAAAAATGAGAAAGAAATAACTTCACAACTACTACAAGATGAATATAAATCTCTTTTATTTTCATCGAAGTATTAACGTTATTGATTTACCAGAAAATATCTAAACTAACGTCGAATTTAAAGTATTCGGAGTATATTACTGCTAAATTAAATAGAGTTAAAACCTACTCTAATCTAACCACAGAAACCAAATCAATCCAGAATATTCCGATAGATCTAGGCAACCTAAGGTCAACGGGTGGAGAGCGTCAAATGTTTTAACAAAATGTTGACTAATTTACAGATGTGTCCATGAGATGGTGCATAAGTTGAAACTTGGACGGGATTTTCAAGTATGGTATTTATTTCGTGGAAGATTTCATGACAAGGCTACAAGAATATTAATTTATTCTTTAATTGTCTGACATTAAATTGTTCTTGGCGAGAAAAAAAAGGTAAAGGTTGTTTTACTGGTATTTTTGGCTTACTTAGACAACGTTAATTGTCTGAATTCAATCCTCATGCTTACTTTAACACTTTTGGCTAACATTTGTTATTATAGGGACTAATCCTCCTTAGTGACAATGAAATAAATTGGGAGTTAGTCGCATTAACTGTTTTTCATCTTGTTAATAGAGATAACCGTTCAGTAAGGTACGAAAATATATAGGATCCATCACAATGAGGCGCTGTTATTTTGTACTTTTTACAGGTTTATGCTATATAATATTCTTAGGACATTGTTGTGACGATCTATAAAAAGAAATATTGGTAATGCGCCATGACCGGCCATCCGCAGAAGAAGTACTTTAGACAGCGTGCTCATTCTAATCCTATAGCAGACCACTGCTTTGATTAGTAAGTTTGTTTAGTAATGTCATTCATCGACTCTGCCATAATTTCTGAACTAGCCCTTTACCAATAGTTTTATTTTTGCAGTCCACCAAACCCAAAGTTGATGGATTGGTCTAAACTTTATCCGAAGTATTTCTCATCTGAAGATCCCCATGCCATCCAGAATAAAACGAAACTGGTTGAATTTGCGGATATAGGCTGTGGCTATGGTGGTTTATTAGGTAAGTTCTTATAATTTTTGTGTGTTGCTGGTATTTTTTTTAAACGAAAGTTGACATTTCATGGACTTGGTCTGATGGTATTTCTAGTAACGTTATCTGACAAATTTCCTGATACTCTGATGCTGGGAATGGAAATTCGTGTTAAGGTAAAGTTATTTGCACCTTTCCAGATGTAGTTGTATTAGTATATAAATATTTCCCTACTCCTGGTATGTTTACAAGAACTTTTATACTTATAGCTTTTTCTACAGGTTTCAGGTTATGTAATATCCCGGATTAATGCTATGCGTGCCAACAATCCCGGATCTTATGATAACATTGCATGTGTGAGGTCAAATGCAATGAAGTACCTGCCTAATTTCTTTTTCAAAGGACAGGTAAGCCAAGTTCATCATTTGAGGCCATAACTGCCTTCTGATGGAATTATGGTGTTCTTATTAATTTTTCCTTCTAATATTTCATGGTGGAAACTATAAGTTATCAAGTAATAATGGGTAATATATGTTATTTTTTTTACAGGATTGTAAAGGTAAAGGAGAATACATGAACTCTGCGTTTATCGAGGGAAATTAAATTAAAGGATGCTTCTGCTTGTGAATAATTTATCATAGAGTCATTCCTGATTTGAATGCAGTTAAACTTAGAAATCTTCATTGAATTTTTTCTATGCATACTGTTAAAATTTTTAGAGAGTTATTCCAGACTATAGAGTTATATTCTAGAATGGGTCTAACTAACGAACAATACTCAGAATGTTAAAAATGTTTAGTACTTAGAGATAAAATACAAAGTTTTAGGTGTCCTTTTTATAATAATCTCAATATGTATGTGAAAAGTGAAATTACCATGGGAAGGAACTCTTTAAGTCTTTGTTTGAATTTGCATACTCAAAGGAATAACATACCAAGGTGTAGTCATATTGATACTTATTGTATTCTTCCTGTTCCCCCCCTCTCAGACACCCCTCTGTTCCTCAAACCCTCACCTCCCGAATGCATGATCATCTCTCCCCCTCCACACACTTTAAAAATTTATTATGTGAAACCAACAAAGTTTTATTTCCTCTATTCAAATGAATGGCAGCTGACCCAATGATATCTACACACATTCATTCATGAGAAGTGTTTTCAGCCATATTTATTGATTTCAAATTGATCTTTTCTTTTAATTGGAAGATTAAAAAAATTACTCTTTAAATTTACAAAGGAAATAAGTGAAAATAACTTTAAAATCCATTGAATGTCAATTTTCAGAAACTATGTTAATCTTGTAATGTGATCAATAAATGTTTTAAAATATTTTACTGTTTTTGAGAAAGAAAAGTAAGGTCTGAGAGAGTTTTCTCCATGCATATTTTTAATTTATGAATTTAATTGTAGAACTTTACCTTTTTCTATATGTAATAAGAATTGTTCATTCAGAATAGATCAGATTTTTTTTTGAATTAGTTACAAATGAAATAAGTAATTTATCTGGCTAAAAAAGTTGTTACTTTTACTAGGGTGCTTCTTTAGGTGATGCCATGATGATGAGATTTGTGATTTTAGTTTATATGGTCTCATATTCATAAACGTAATGTATACTATGCTGTTTTTTAATGGAAATTGCTTTTATTTCTTCGTAGCTTAAGAAGATGTTTTTCCTATACCCAGATCCTCACTTCAAGAAGGCAAAACATAAATGGAGAATCATAAATTCACAGCTTCTGGCAGAGTATGCATACTGTTTAGCCATTGGTGTAAGTCATTTGAAATTTAATTACACAATGTTCATTTTAGTAATACCTTGTGTTTCACTCCTTTGATATATGTCCCAATAAAATTTTTAATGTATGCCACTGAGAAGAATTTATGAATAGGAATTTGTAGTATGTAGTACTACTTTTTTCCCATTAGAAGTTTAATTACCTCATGCATCCAATAAATTGAACTAAAACGCTTAAGTGTTGATCAGCATCAGTGTTGATTTACAATGAACTGGCTTGGTTTGCAACGGAACTTCAAGTCACCCTGTTAGCTTCTCTTCCTGCTACAAAGATGCTTTCAATGATATTTTTCATTACATGCTTTCCAGAATGCCTTTTCATCCTGCTGCTAATCCAGTATTACCATTCCTATATGTCATTTGGCCTCTACTTTTGGGCTATAAATTATGGAGACTTGAGGTTAAACTTTTGTTTCAAGAAAACACCCAGATTCATGTCAGTACAATTGATATAAAATTTTAACTTGTTTTATACTGCATTGTATAGTTAAAGCAATTTTTTTAACACCTTTTCTTGACATGTTATTAGGGCATAAACAAGTATGTATGTAGTACTCATTTTTTCCCCTTCCAGTACAAACCCAGAAGCTTAAATCTCTGTAAAATCACAATGGTGATACATATATATTGACACCAAACTTTAAAACTATCTGGAATAAATCTGCATCAATATATTTGACAACTCTTATGCTCATTGAATCAATACAAAAGAAGTAAAAAATATAAAACAACCTTTTCTCAATCACTGGGTGGCAATGTGTGCGCCTAATCTGTGAATTTCACATGCTGTTCACCTTGTACTAGGTGAACCATATCCACATCTATCAAATTGACCTTAGGCTTGAAGACTTTGATTGCTGGTAGCGCCTTAAGTATGGGTCTTGAGGAATGAAGATAGGTGCGGTGTTGGGGATTTCGTGGATGTGATTTTGTGAATAGCAATGTTTTGTCAAGGAAGGGGAGGAGAGGTAGTTTTGGAGGAATTGAAAGAAGCAGAAAATTTAGATGAAATGTACACCATGACATGTTTTTGCAGACAGTATTAGAAGACAGGCAGTTGGGTAAGCTACACAGGTGGAAAGAAATAATACCAATTTAAGAAGGAATAGTTGAATTTAAAAAAATGAATAAGAATAATTCAAAGTATGGGAAAGTACAGTAATTTTTAAGGTCCATAAGAATCTACCCCCAATTGAAACAATGTAGAATTGTTGACTTTTTATATTCCAACAAAATATTTTTTCCGCTAAGTAATTTGTGGAAATATAAAAAAATTATCAATGCTATATTGTTTCATTATGGAATTCCACCATGGACTCCTACAATTGTTAGACTACATTAGTACAATTACTGATTAAATTTTCTTGGTTAAATTACTGGTTAAATTCTACTTGGTTATTAGTTCAGTTACTGGTTAAATTATAAATACTTTCTGTGTAAAAGAAATTTTGCAATTATGTTATGTTGTGGAATTGGGAACTATGCCTATAATATGTTATTTTATAGATCTACTAAGGTTAAGTATTTTTTCAGACATTTATCTCCATTTACAGGCACTTGTATATACAGTTACTGACGTCAAAGACCTTCATGATTGGATGGTTCATCATTTCACCAACCATGCACTTTTTGAACAGTGCACACAAGAAGATCTGGTATTGACTTTTCGTTCAATTTCTGAATCTAATGTTCTTGAGGAATTGGAGTGCATTGTTGATTGACTTGCATTGAATTATTTGGGAATTAAATATTCTGAAGAAAATAAAAAGTTACTGTTGTCACATTTTGACTTAAAGTATTTCTGGTCAACAAGACATTAAAGATTCATTATAATATTTGAGAGGGCATAGAAAATATTTTATTGTTGACCAGTAACTTTGCTTCATTGAGACAGTTCTCATCCATTCTACATATATGTTAAGCAGTAAGAACTTTAAAATTATCCCATGTAATACCTCTGAGGGTCCATAGTCTAAAGTTTTCTTCTTCATCTGTATTAAGATGTTGATATTCCTTAAGGAAATTATGGTTTTATAATCCTTTGAAAATTAAATCTATAATGATGAAAAAATTTTCCATTGCAATGGCTAATTCTTCTAATTATTTCTTCTCTTTAAGGTATCAGATCCAGTTGTATCATATCTTTATGAAAGTTCAGAAGAGGGAAAAAAGGTTACCAGGAACCATGGTGATAAATTTTTAGCAGTTTTCCGAAGAATTGAGGCACCTTTGGTGTCCAAGTGAGGGTGTTTGTGTTAATTACTGCAAAAACTTTTTAAGTATTTTAACAGTAAATGCTGAATATTTGAGTTATTGACTAATGTTATAATTCCATTAATCATTGCCAGGATAAAAGGACTTTTGTTTCTATTGACTTTTACTGCAGTATGTTAACAATCAATTTTCCTGAAGTAAAGTTTAAATAAAGTTATGAAATTTATATTTTCCAAATAAAATGTTTATAAGTTTGGCATCATGTCAATATATACTTCTATTTGCTGATTTGACTAAACCATTTTGGCTGATTGATTCCCTGGTAAACGCTGTTACAGATTTTAGATGATGTATAGTCCTTTTCAAATGACTTGGCATGTGAGAATTCGACCGGTTCGGTCAACCCCCGCTCACTCTAACGAGAGAGGGGAAATTTGTAGAATGAGCGAGGTAGGGGAGCCAGCAAGCCGTTGCCAAACCTATGTCAACGCATTAGTTATAACTAAATGCTCTAGGCAAGTGCTTCAGCAACTAACTTGATGTGAGCTTATAATTGGCATTTACATAATATCTATGCACAAGGACAATGTGTGGTGAATAATATAGAATAAATAGACTGTACAATTTAATTTAATATTGTTTAAGTCCATCAAAATCCAAGTGACACTAACACATTTTATAATGGTTGAGCTAGGTTGGAATCATCTTCCTCTTTCACCAGCTCCTCTCCATCTTCTTCTTTGAAATCATCCTATAAATAAGCCTACCAATACCCACAGTGATCACACAGCCGTACTTTAAATACAGATGTTGAATACTCAGAAAACGTGGCAACAAAGCAAGGAGAGAGAAGCACGACAAAAGCCAGAGTAAGACTGAGATCCCAAGAAGAGGAATCTCCCCACTTGCTCTTCTGTTGGTTACCTCAAGACCACGTGATTGGCTTCAAGCTCCTGTCGGGCCTCACCTTCCCATGTGCTAAGTCATTTGAAAAGGACTATAGTCACATCGATACTTGTGTATAATTTGCTGTCATAATTTTTTGATACTTATAAATCCCGTCATAGAATGCAACTTTTTTCTTAAGTTAAATTTGAAAATATTATTTTCATACCTAAGAATTACTAATTAATTCATACTTAATTTTCCACTTTTCTTGCATCCATATAACCAATCCCTCTTTATTCATGCTGTGATGTTTAAGAAATGCTGGAAATGACTTGGCAATTAATTTATAGCTATTTTTTTACTCCATATGCTTTGTGTCCTCCAGTTAAGTTTACTATTGAGAGCATTTAAATTTCTACATCTGTATGCATACTACCATGCGACCATGAGAGAGAGATAGATAATTTTCAAGGTATATTGGAAGTTTCCAGTTTTTGCTTCCTTTAAGGTATCTAGTTTGTCACCTTCATAATGCTGTTGGATAACTAATATGCCTTTTTTAAATACATAGGTGTTTTAAAGGTTCTTGAAGGTACATACTATGACTTTTGATATTGCTTTAAGAGGAATGTGGGAGTGTGAAATTAATGCGGAATATCAATTTTATTTTGAAGGAGGATTTGAATGTAAATTTGAGCTTTTTGACAATAGCTCTAAAACATAAACCTGCCTGTCGCTCTCATAGTAAAATGAGATAAGTTGCATCATAGTAGATGTATCTTGAATTTTAAACAAGTTATAGTTTTTTAGTTAACATTTCATTTACACTGAAAAGGATTTTAGTAACAATATTTGTTGAATTAATCAAATTATTACTTTATTTGACTGGGGTATTTTACATACCTCCACAACGCTATGATTGGTGATGAATTTTTTTCAACCAATGGATTCACCTTGAATGAAATAACTGACATATTTATGAACAATTTACTTTCCACAGACTACACTGATTATTGTCCTTTGTGTATGGACCTTTCAGATGTTTTGCCAGTCATGTCCATATTGTCTAGAAAATAGTCTCCTCTTGAGGCAGCAATTTCATGTTTCTATTACTGCCACTAGTGATGAAGCCATTTTGGATTGAAGATACAAATGTCATTGTGTTGACATAATCAGTAAAAATCTCTGCTTGCGGGGTGAAATTGGGTGAATAATGGTAAAGCTTTCAAAGTTCACAAATGCTTTTCATTATGGAATGTCACAAGGTCCTAAAATGTATTAATGTCCTTGTGCAATGATTGTGTAAATAGTAGAGCTTTACTATTTAGACAATATTCTTATTTTTGCTATTTCCTGCAGAACTTTGTTTGGATACTCTGTGATAACAATGTGAGTAATAATGGGGACAAATACTTCTTCAAAATTTTTTTGGGAGATTCACTTTACCCTAAGTAAGACAATACAAGTTATTCTTTTTTTATTGATTTGGAAAAATAGCTTTGGAATATACTTGGTCAAAGGCTTCATTCATTCCAACTTGAACTTGTAATTTTCTCTCCTAACTCTTGTATTTATGTTTAACACAATCTGAATATGCATCTTTCATAATGTGAAAATTTATATATTCATTTATTTATATTTGACAGGTGCCCTATTACTGGAAATTTAATTTGGTTCATGCATTTGATTTAGCAAAGATATATGCAGGATTTTATTACTATTTAGTTTACAATTTTCCCACACATTAATGCATCCAGTAAATGGAAGGGATTTAATTGAGGATGCAAGTAATTAAACGTAAAACTGAAATAACCATTGAACATATAGCACCAGATAAATAAACATTAACTGAAATAATCATTGATCATATATTGCATCTATAGATATATGTATACTTATTTAATTATTGTTAAAAATAAACATGTGCCAAAGTATGTTGGTTTGATAATAAATTTTACTGATATAATTTCAATTATGTTTAGGAAGCTACATATTCCTGTTATTACCTCCTTTGTAATTAATTAAAAAGTGAGTATGGCTTGTTTTTTCTTCACTAATTAAGTCAATTTATCATAACCATAAGACAATTGAGTCAGAAGGCTTAATTATCATTTGGTGATGCATACATGTTATTTATACCTGGTGGTAAATTCTTAATTGGGCAGTGATGATTTTGTAGAAGTTGATGTGAATCAGGACAGACATGAATATTTATAGAAGGTAGAATGTGAGTGCAACTGTCTTGTGAACTTGTTGGTGAAGGTTCCTTTTGTGGTAAGTTTTGCGAATCTTGTGGGCATTCTTCTTCTTTTGAAACTTGAGGGGCCTGTTGGCAATCATTCTGAGATGAAATCCTAGGAGAATGTGACCCTACTTGTCCTGTTTGAGGGCTGTCAGGACATTCCGCAGGGCATGAAATTTCACCTGTTACTGAGCAAACAATATTACAAGCATAGCTCTCCTTGTGATATGACTCTATTTCGGAAATGCTCCCTGAAGTCCTTCCTGTTTGGTTACATTGCCTTTCTCTCTCCCGATTGACATCCATGATTCCATTTTTCTCATTTTCTGAGCCAGGAGCATTTGGTCTTCTATCATGTCCATTACTGATGGGACAATTCTCCAATAATGCTTCCAACAAAGGTTTTGGGCATGGATGACTTCCTGTCATGATGTATGATGATGTGCATGATTCAGGGTTGACCATATTGATTGTCCCTCCACTGCATCCTGGAATTATGCATCTTTTCACTTCTAAAATTCTTTCTTGAGAAGTGTCACATTTTGGAGAATTTGGTATGTTATCAATTTTGCTTACAAGAGTGGGAGATAACCGGATAAAAGAAGTTGATGCCTTTGCTGTTTCTTGAGTGGTTGGTTTCACATTGGTAATGACATCAGTGCATGGATCTGCCCCATCGTCTTGAAGTAGTTCTGGATTGCCAACAGTAACTCCTTTTTTCCTTCCTGAACTATTTTCCATGTAAGATTTTTCAAAATTTATTTTTGTAACAATTTTCTACTATTTTCAAAACATTGTTGTCTAAAATCAGCAAATGAAAAGCGATATGGTACGTGCGATTGTTTACTTAAATTGGAGTAACCATGGCATCGCTAGGTTTGTCACAAGTTAAGCATTCTGAAATGATCACCTCAATTATCATGAAATATATATTTTTCACAAGTAACGGTGTGGTCCAGCGAAATTTATTCTCATAAAATTGGGCTCTTAATGGGGATATTTTGTACTAGTAGCTGTAATACTTACCATTTTAACGACCATTCTTGTTTAAGCGTAAATCATGAACCATTCCTACCAAGGAGAAAATGCGCACGAGATTTTTTTAGCAAATGTTTTTCAATACTCCGAAGGTACGATATATCTTGAAGAATTGGTTTCTTCCCATTTATCGCAAGGGAAAATGTTTTTAAGACGAACAAAAATACCCGTATTCGGCAATGAATATTGGATTTCAACAATTCTTCCATTTACAAGTGTTAATACCAGTGATGATCGATTAGATATATTAAAAATGACATTTATTTATTTTACGTCTCGTTCAAACTTCAGTTTAAGCCATCCTATGACCGTCTTTCAATACTTAACTCAGATTTTTCGGATGAGAAAACACATATGTGGGATAAAAAAGCCCCTTGGTTTCGTTTGTAAAGCATCATTAAAGCCTTTATTTTGAATTGTTGACAATTTTGCAGATCTTGCGGATTTTTATTTTAAACTTTCGTTTGTTTTCAGAAGCGTCGGCTTTGAAAGTGGTTTAGGCACTCGGCATTTTATTGTGAGTAACTTAGTTTAAGTGATTTGTAGAACTTAATAATAGATTAAAAAGCCAAAAACATATGAATGACCGTTGTGAATACATAAATAATCAAGCTGATCACACCGTGAGAGAAAATCATTTCTATGTGTATTGTCCATGTTTATAATCGATTGCCGTAGAAAGGAAACTTTTAAACTTACCATAAATTATTTTATAAATATAGTGTTTTTAATCTGTAATTTCCTTATCTAATTATATAGGAATTTATATTTTGTTTTAGTTTGACGCTGGCTAATCAACATCAATGTCATTGCAGCTCAAATTTAGGTCATTTGCCCAATTAATTACAGAGAGATATCGTAAAAAAAACTTTCTCATATCAACGGTGAATCAAGTTCACAGAGCGTAATTTTGCACTCTTAGCTTTGGCCCGAAAGAATAAAGTTATTTGAATAATATTTTAATACTGAGTATTCAGCTAATTCTATAAAATATGTTTATAGGCCGCTAGGTTTTCAATGTACTATTGTTTAATATCATTTCTGCCCTTAAGGTTTTGTTGGACTCTATAAATCCCATCTAAAAATAATTCTTTCTATCCCTAAACTACTAATTCTTGCAAACACTTTACAATTAAGGTAAAATTAACAATCTGATTGGTTTTTGCTCTGTATACTTCCTGCTTACTTTAATGTAATGTAGAATGCCCTTATTTTTCCTTTCTCTGCTTTGCTTTACTTATATTATTGACTTAAGGCCGAATGATAGGAAAGCTAAGAAATGTAATTTCTAACTTGCTCTATCTTTCCTGCCATTTTTTGACTTTTCCTAATGACTTCCTATCACTATCATGCCCAGCATATTTTTATTTGCCTTCCTTTCTGCAAATTTACTGTTTTCTATATTTATTCATTCTTACATTTGAAAGAGCTTCGATTTCTGGTCACCCTCTTTATGTAATGACTGACCCATAAACTTCTTCCCAAAAATTATTTGTCAATACATATTTTCTTTATCTCCAAGGCTAAAAACACTTCATCAATTGTCTAATACTTTTAAGTACCTACTACACTTCCCTGCTCAATATCTAATACAATTCTTCTCCTGTTATCCTTTTTCTGGCCAGGTTAGAGTGGTATCCTAGTCCCACCTCAAACATTTTTCAACGTTCTTCAAATGTAATATTCAAAATAATGAAACGAAAGAGGATATCTCATAGTTTATTTTTTTCTCAATTAAAAAAATACTATCATAACCATTCTGTAGATATAGTGTTTTACAAATTCTGTCTAAATAACTGAGGTGATTGATATCTGCTCTTATTTTTTGCCCTTCTACATTGTTGTTTAAGTTTTGCTATGTATTTTCTGATAATTACATTCAATCTTTATCTTTTGATTTACTTTCACTCTGTAAGTCTCATACAGGGCTTTTTTTGCATTAGGTGGAGAATGAAAGCTTTTGGCTGCTTTACAAACCAATACTTGACCTCCCGGAAATCTAACTGAATTAGTTAGTGTTATCCATCAAGTTTTACCCCTGCCTGTAGCTTTTTTCTGAAGATATAGGAACAATAACAGATAGTGCTGTCAGGCTCAAATGGTCCACATGGGCCATCCTGATACTTCATCATCAACCCTTGCTTGTAGTACTATCTGTCTCAGATATAATATAAGCAAGTGATTTATTGGAGAACTTATTCCTCCATTATACATTCATATTATTAATAATGGGCATAATTCACACATGGCTGCTCCCACTATGGATCAGACACCTTTCCAAGCTCATCAACAGGAAACAGATTATTTATTCTTGGACAAACATTGATCTGACTCTTAAATGACATTGGTGACCTTACCAAGTAGCAATTATTGTTAATCCATTCACTACAGTCCTATGGATCATTGAAAGCAAGGTCAAGCCCTCATTGAGAGCAGGGCAAGCCCTCTCTTGACTTTAAGGTTGAGTAGGGATATCACAGTTAAAATATCTATGATTTCATTCATTTTGAAATGTCTACTTCAATGATCGAAATGGGAAACACTTGGTTCAATTCCACAGAATGTGTGGAATTAAACCACACACATTGGTTTAATTCCACACATTCTGTGGAACTGAACCAAGTGTTTTTCATTTTGATCATGTCGATATTCCACAAGGTACCCTCGTCCACAATTGATTTTTGTCTACTTGAATTATCAATAACATAATATGTACTGAGTATTGCATGTATGAGGTTGTGGTAGCCCAGTGGGTAGAGGTCTTGGCTACTGATTGGGGGACCAGGGTTCGATACCCTGTGATGACTCTGGACACCTCCAGCTAAACTGTATACATATGTCTAATTTATATCTATAGATTTACTCCCGAATATATGTATCTGATAAATGAAGAAAACAAAATCTTCAAAACATACCTTCTGAGGGAAGACAGTATTAGAAGATTGTATCAGTACAGGC
>WURS02366933.1:0-37754 GCA_011762765.2 Rhinocypha anisoptera
TGTTTTCCCCATGAAAGATCTTTAGTTATCGTTACACCTAAATATTTCGTACAGTCTACGTTGGTTAAATTTGTTTTACTAACGTTTTAAAAGTTTTCGGGTGTACTGGATTTCCTCCAAAAGTTCATCTTCACGCACTTTTTCAAATTTAATTCCAAATCCCATATCTCACACCAGTTTTGAATTGCATTAAGGGCCTTCGACAATAAGTTCCAATCTGCCTCACAGGAAATAGCCTTGTATACCTCCGCATCGTCAGCGAATAGGCGCATTTTGCTGGTGACCACGGTATTAATATCATAAATGTTAAGGGGAAATGAGGGACCGATAAAGCTTCCTTGGGGAACACCAGAGGAGACGTTATTCTCTCAGATGGCACACCGTCTATGACAACCATCTGCTCTCGACCAATAAAAAATTGATGATTCCCCCATATACTGTCTTATCTATACCGCAACTTTCTAACTTTTGGAGTAATTTCCTATGCGAAACTTTGTCGATTGCTTTATTAAAATCTAGAAGTATAGCATCGACCTGATCATTATTTTCTCCTGAGATTAAAATACGTATCCTATACGAAGAGTGCTATTTGGTTCTCGCAAGATCTACCTTTACGGAACCCTTGCTGGTTTCTCATTATTAATTTCTGGGAATCTAGGTACCCCATGACTGAACTAACGATGATATGCTCAAGAATTTTGCAAGGGAGGGATTGACCAAATTGGGTCGGTAATTACTGGTGTCTTCTTTATCACCTTTTTTTTAATATGAGTGTAAAATTGGCTACTTTCCAGTCCCTGGAAACCGCACGATCACTTAGGGACTTGTTGAAGATTATTTTCAAGTAGCGAGCTATTTCCATTGTCATTAATTTGTATACGCGCTTCGGTATTTTATATGGTCCCGGTGATTTGTTTGGACAAATGTCTGTAAACTGTTGTTGGATTCTTTCTGAAGAGATTTCAATTTAGAGAGACATTCAATTTAACAATTTAGAGACAGGCTCATTGAATCGGTCTTGTAACTTTCATCGAGTATTTCATTCGCGGGATTATTAAAGACACTATTAAAAAATGAGTGTAAGGTATTCGCTTTATCTAAACTTCTGAACTTTTTTCTCCTTTAATATTTAGGGAATGTACTTTCAACCTCTTTCCTTGAAACTCCCGGACAAAGGTCCAAAATGCTTTACGGTTCTCTTCTAAATATTCACATTATCTTAATTTTTAAATTCAGCTAGCACCTTGCGACACGTTTTCCTAGCTAACGACTTAGTTGTTTTATAATTTTGGATTATTTCATTCCGTTCATTATTAGATACGTCCTTGCTTGCTCTCTTCCTTTTCGTATAACATGCTCTCTGGTATTTCAAGGTTTTATGCACTTCCGCGCTGTACCATCTAGGTTCCGTCCTTTCACTTTGAATTTTACTAGGTATATATTTATCAACCGCATCCCGCATGATATCGAGAAAAGCACTCCAAAGTCTCCCACTGTAATTACTAGTACCATTCTCCTTAAATAACTGCAATGATTGATTCAATTCACGTTAGTCCATTATAACTCTTTCGAACAAGTATATCTTCTTTTTTTGGATTTTCCTTTATTTTAATGGGCATATATAATTTAACTTGTACTATCCTTTGGTCACTAAGTTCTTCAGTCGTTGCTATATTTATGACGTCTTCAGATAAATTATTTACTAATAGATTGATTATATTATTTCCTCTCGTGGGTGTTTGTACTAGTTGTTGCAACGATTTTGATTTAAAAACACGTAGGAGAGCCTTGCATGACTCCTTGTCTTTCCCTCTTGCTATGAAGCTATACGTATTCCAATCTATGGAAGGAAGATGAAATCTCCACCAATTTTGATATTCCTATTGCTCTGATGGGGAATCATATGTCCGAACTCTCTTTATAGTTCTATATTTGACGTATGATCGTAGTCGGAAGGTCTGTAGTACGCACAGATATATATTTTTTTAAACTTCGGGCTTTTTATAGATCCCCAGGGGCTTTCTATATTGCTATCATCGAGGGACTCATTTCTGCTCTCGTGCTTCTGCTTTCCTTAACAGCAATGAAGACTCCTCCTCCGCATCTATTGACTCTACTCTTTCTATAAACTCTGAAGCCTTTGGGGAATATCTCTTCGTCTGCAATGTCCTCTGTTCCTATAACTATATCAGCTTCGTTTCATTTAAGCATGCGAAAAAATTCTGCTACTTTATTTTTCAAACTTCGGCAGTTAATTACCACTACTGAGATGACTTCTTCTTTGCAGAGGATTCTGTGACGCTCGTTACTCAATGCTTTGTTCTCAATTTCTATTGTAATATCTATACTTTCATTATGTTTCCTGACAATGTGATCAAACAATATGTCTGTAGAGACCTTATTGTAGTGGACACCCTAGCGATTGTGGGGCACCCGACACGAGTCTACCACCGTCCAGAGGTCCAAGAACGAAGCCCTGTTGCTCTCACAGACTTCACGAAATCTTTGGTTTATGCCTTCCACTCGGCTCCAAATCATCGAACCCAGATCCCTGCGTGGAACTAAGCTACATACGGTAAGCATCATACTGCTACCCCTTACTCTACAGTTAGTAAAGTTATAAGCTGGTATAACTATTTCCTAACAGACCGTGAGCAAAGGGTGTTAGTAAATGGCGATTCATTGGATATAGTGGGTGTTTCATCTGGTGTCCCCCTGGGAAGTGTTATCGGTCCTCTGTTGTTCTTTTTATATAGAAATGATATTAGCACGGAAATCGTCAGTAAAACTCTTCTCTTTGCTTACGCCATAGTATTATACCTTATTTACAGCAAGGATGATAGGGAAGCTTTGTCTATCGACCTAAACGTGATTAATAATTGGTGTGAGATATGATAATTGGAATTAAAGATGAAAAAAAGTGTGGCGATGAACTTTTGGAAGAAGAGTAGTTCATTCTAAGGCAATTATTACATAAAAGAATCCGTTATATCAAACGTAGACAATTTAAAATATTAGTTTAGGAATAACTATAACTAGATACATTTCGTGGGGATAGCATAGTCGGGAAATTGAGGTCGAGCCAATTAAAAATTAGGATTTATAAAAAGAATACCTGTAAAATGTATCAAGGGTAAAAGAGCGGTATTATTTTTAAGCTTTTTAGGCCTCATCATGAGTAGGCTTCGAGTGTGTGGGATCCCCATGAGGCAGGGTTAGTCTTTGTACTAGATCGAGTGCAACTTAAAATATTTATAGTAAAATTTATTGTATAAATTTGAAGCAGATTACTTCAAGGAAAGGATAAATGTATACTGAATACCCCAATCTATGCTCATCATCCTTCCTCATGGACCAGGTTTCGGATCCATACAGTCCTACGCTCCATATTAGGGTTTTCACTAATCTTTTCACCAAATCTTTATTTAGGGACCCTCTCATTAACTTTTTGCTTTTCGCAAAGGCCTCTTTTGTTAATGGAATTCTTCGTCTGATATCCATGACCCTATGCCCATTTTTCTCTATGATGCTCCCCAAATAATTGAACTTTTCTACCTGTTCTAATTTATTTCCTTCTAGCTTGATATTCAGCCTAGCCTTCCTACTTCTCAAAAATTTCATTACTATCGAATCTATATGCTTGAAATATTTCTGATGGACAAAAAGCCAGTGGAGCAAAAATTAAATCGTCAATTTTGGAAAAAAAGTGTCCACCGTGACAATAGTAATTAAATCATCGACTCACCGACGCATTTATAAGAGATCCTTCCCTCTTTAAATGGAAATCGCTGTATCCCACTTAATCTTATAAGCGTCGCAATAACGTACATCGCAACCAGATTTGAAAATTCGTGCTGGAATAAAACCAATTACCACGTATAACCTATGTCGAAACCAGAGGGATAACTGACTCATTAATCATCTCCGCTTTGAATATGTATTATTCGCTTGATGAATTTAAGATCGTCATTTTCATCAAAATCACCGAAATGCTCTTTTTTCATGTTTTCGAGGATGTATTCTTCTGCTGCCAGTAGCGAATGTTTGAGGTAACAGAGACTCCTGAAAAAAAATAACAGGGAAAAAAACAACTTGAGCAGTCATTATTATACGAGTCCTTTCTCACCCATTGTCTCGCACGCGTTACAATCACGGAATTTTTCTTCTCATTCCCGTGTTTCGCGTGTCTTCGGAGGACATGGCAGCAGGTAATAGGTTGCGTATTCGGTCACCCCCCCCTCGAAGAGTAGGGGTCGCGATGTCCACAGATCTACATTGACTAGTGCAGACTGCAGTAATGCAACTAGCAGTGCTCAATTTGACCTTCTATCTGACTTGCATGCTTCACCCCCTGCCACAGTCCGTGTGTACCCAAGCGGACTAACTTACATCCTCTACGTTCGACCCACTTCTTGCAGCCTCGATTGACTTTGAAAATGTTAACTTAATTTATTATTATTATTTTGGTGCTTGTGTCCAGCTCTTGTTTTCTAAATTATTATTGTTGCAATATTATATTTATTTTAAGTGATTAAGAAATTGTGCTGATTTGTTTTTTTCGCAAATTTTTTAAATAGTGTTGAAATTTTTAAATTAAAATTTATTTTTTATCATTATATAAAGTTGCTGTTGAATGTAGTGTGTATGTGTCAAGCAAGATAGATTCAAGGAATTGAGGTAGTGGCTGAGTTGGTAGTCATAGCACACTGTTGTGAGCGATAGTGGCACTAAACTAGTATGACGAGACACTTCCGCTAGGACACTCAGTGATAAAGCTCTACTCGAGGGACACTTCCTTCCGCGCGAGCTGGTTTCGGTGAAGCACTGGAAGAGAGACAGAGGGAGAGCGAGAAGTGTGCGCTCTTGGTGATCGTGGCATCATCCAGCTACGATCAGAGTGAGACAAGAAGGCGCGATGAGTGAGAGCAACCGACGCCGACTGTTCGAACTGCTCAAGGTAGATGGGAACCAGTTCTGCGCCGACTGTCACGAAGACAGTCCCGAGTGGGCCTCGCACACCATTGGAGTCTTCCTCTGCACACAATGCGCCAGGTTGCCACCATAAACTATTCATTCGGCACTTGACTAACCTCTGCCCTTACCTGTGATAGCATCCATCGCAAGATTGGCATCCACGTGAGTCGCATCAAGTCACTCAAGTTGGATAATTGGGAGCAGTCACACGTAAGCGTAATGGAGCAGAATGGAAACGCTCGATGCAATGCAATTTACGAGCAGCATGTCCCGCCGTATTACCGGAGACCGGGACCCACCGACCCACAGTTAGTGAATTACTACCTTCTAGAATTGTTGGTGATTGCTCAACTCATTCAATCGGTGACTGCAGTGTGGTGCGTGAGCAGTGGATTCGAGCTAAATACGAGCGTAAGGAGTTTGTCTCACCTCCCATGACCTCCTATGCTGACGACTACCTCGAGGGAATCCTCTACAAGCGCGGCAAGGAGGATGGCAAGTTCTTGCAACGCAAATTTGTTCTCTCCTCCGTGGAAGGCACTCTCAAATATTTCGTCAAAGAGGTTAATTCAAAAATGAATATTTAAGCTTGGTACTAACCTTTTAGAACATGATTGTTGTAGACACACAAATCTCCGAAAGCAGTCATCAAAGTCATTTCAGCTAACGTAACATTTTGCACGAACAAAATCAACAATCCAAATGCGATGCAAATTGCGTGGAACAAAGATGGTGGTACTCGCAGTATTTTTGTCTACAGTGATTCCGGAAAGGTAGGTGCACATGAAATATGAACTTTGACGACAAAGTTTGCTACGAGCAGGACATCATCGACTGGTACACGGCGATCCGTGCCACAAAGTTGCGCCATTTGCAGATTGCTTTTCCTGAAGTACCACTCAACGAGCTAGTTCTCTGTCTCAGTCGAGACTTTCTCAAAGAAGGCTTCCTCTGGAAAACAGGTCCACGGGTTTCCGATTCATACAAGAAACGGTGGTTCATCTTGGACGAAAATCGCAAGCTTATGTACTTGGAACATCCGTTGGTAAGTCAAGTCGGTGATATACTTGCTTAACGGGCTCACACAGTAGTTCATTTATTGGTAGGATCCTTACCCAAAAGGAGAAATCTTCATTGGTGACTCGAGCGAAGGCTACTCGGTCGAGTGTGGAGTCTTCTCCGGCATGAAAGACTTTGAGCAGGGCCATTCGTTCACACTACATACACCAGGTCGGTAGGGAAATGAACACAGTGTGACAAGAGAGGGCGCTAGTGGTGCCAAACCTAACAGACCTAAACCTAACCGGGCATTGGTTGCAGGACGACAGTGGTGCTTCGGCACCGACACTGCCGAGGAGATGCAACAGTGGATGACGGCACTGGAGTCGGTGATCAACAAGCGCTCTTCGGTGCCCAACGACGCCATCAAGGAGTCCACTCGCACCGACCTACGCGATTCTTACATCAAGCGAAGTAAGTAGATCGAGCCGACTACTGCTTGACTAATGAAGACATCACAACCGGCCGGCTTGTTCTTTGTGGCCATTCGCTCACAATCTCTAGTAGATGCTTTTGATTCAATTTGGCGTCGGTGAGCGCGCGCGTCAAGTGTTTTCTATCCGACCAGTCGATTATTAATTACTTTGGCGCCTCTTTGCACCTTCACATCTTACTGCAGGCCTTTGTTTCTACGAGGCACTGCACATTAGCACCACGCAACAATCTTGTTACAGGCAACAGCTCAATAGGACCACTGGAGAGTGGTTGGTATGGAGTAATTAATTTGCTTGTCCATCGCACTCACCAATAGCTCGAATAGCAATGGTTGAAGCACGTTTGCATAAGGCCAATTGGCGCGCTGCATGACTCTCGACCCGATCGCTCGTTAGCTATGCGAGCAAAAGGCGCCCAGGCGCGCTGATCGAGTGGCTATCCACATGGTGTGAGGATAGTGAAGCTTAATAGAAATGGACAGAGTAGATCGCTGATAACGAGGTGTCGACTGCTGGCTGGCTGACGATAAGCGGGCTGAGCTGTCCAGAGGAAATGTGCTCATGACGGCACCAACACAACAATAGCTTCAATGGCCTCTTACCGAGCTCGCTTTGCCTCGTGTTTCCGTGCTTGTTTTCGATTTAATTAAAACAATGCTTGGTTGGCGGGCACCATCACTAATGCCCAGTGTCCACCACTACCAGGATGTTTTATGATTTTCATCATCAACACACTCTCACTGCTTCGTCGTGCTATACTAATCAATTGCATTTGTGTTTTCACTTTTCTCTTCTTGTGTGCAGATTCCAATCTTCTGGACCAGTTCAGGCGAATCGTCAAGTAGCACAAGCCAACTGCATCTTTGCTCCATTACATCGCTCACATCTCATCTCTCGTTACTCACCTTCTTTGGCACAATTATAATTGTAATTGAATAATAAACTAGTGGATAAGATGTAGACAAGCGCACTTGGTTGCACAATGTCTGTTTGGTGGGCACTCCACTCTAATGGACCTCTCCTAGACTCTGTTTATCTGGCTCGTGACTTACTGTGGCTCGATTCAATCAAAAGCTTTCGAGCTTGGAACCGGAACAAACACTATCGAGAGTAAGCTTTCTGTAATTTCTCTGGTCCCGTTGTACCGTGCTGTATATCTCTCTCTGTGTGTGTATGTGTTTGCTCACTCTGACCAACGTGCACTTTGTTTACCAAGGCAAAAGTGACTTGGCCACTCGAATGTCTTCATCATTCTCGCCAATATCGACACCGGCAAAATGGAGTGAATCTCAAGCCAATCGGCTTGGTAATGTGTGTTATGTAAATCGAAGGGCGATTGGCTGCGTGCCCGGTGCCGGCACTACTCTCTACTGGGCTGTTTGCCCGACTCTGCCAGTAATGGAGTGCCACGCACTGGCACGGACTCAGCACGATGGATGACATTTGCGGGTGGTTCACAATCGAGTTGGTCGACATGTTCATTTGGCCATGTGTGATGCGTGCCTGCAACCGCATAGAACACCATCCAACCATCTACGATGGATGCGTGAGCACGAATGGTCTGATGGCAGTGTCACTCGAGTACCTCTTGCTTGGTCTGACCACATCACACACACTGACAGATGGGGCAAAGCATTTGACCGAATTGAATTGCGATGCAAATTGAAATCGGTTTCGGTCAACTGCCAGAAGGCACATGGTGATATCGCGCCCAAACTGATTAATTCTGGACCAGGTCTGATCGATGAAGTTCCCCTTGGTGCATGACTCGATCTGCCATCACCGCTCGACTCGACCAGTTGGCCAGACTTGTAATGAGCTAGCAATTAGCCGTTGAACGCGCGTTCGGCACCAACGCACACTTTGCACTGGTACCACTCGCTGGCTACTTTCTCAATCGCCCCACCACCGACCTTTGCTTTGTCGATTCACACATACACACTTACTTAACGTATCACAACAAATTACAACCTTTTGCCATTGCCAAAAATATCACGCTGCAAGTGAGCGACAGACTCCAAGCTGTCTACAAGCTTGCCGATTCGGTATACATTTTTAATGAATTAGATTGGCATTGCTATTAATTACTCCAAGTGAGAGAGACAATTGGAAACAATTTAACTTGACAAACTGCCGACCAGCACACACACACAATCAATGGGCGAGTAAAGAAGAGGAGGAAAACCGTACACACAGTGAGAGAAGATTAGTGCTTAGAAAAACGAGCAACCATTTAAATCAAACACTTAACGTGACTTGGAGGATCTCGTCTAAAAGTGTAGCCTCGAGGATATAGTATTAAAAAAATATTTTAAATAGCCTTTGAAGAAATGTTACAACTTGGGATTTATTCAAATAAAGCAAAAAAATTTCCTTTTTGGTTACTATGTAACTTCTCACTCTCTTTCTCTTTTTCTGTAGTTTAATACTCAATTAATTTTAAAGCATTGCCAATGTTGTCAGATAGTGTATATCTGTAACTTGTTTGTAACTTGTGTGTGCGTGTATGTGCGAGAAAGAAGACTAATTGAAAGCAACCTTCTACTGTTTGTTTTTTTCTGTTTGCCGTGTGTCTGTGTTTGTGAGTGAGTGTCGTGGTGCAGTGTCGAGAAAAGCTGTGAAAGTGATCGATAACGACAAGAGGGAGAGAGAGAGAGAAAGGTGGCTAGAGTGGTCACGCCGAGCTGAGTGGCACTGTGGGGGAATCGTCATCGTGAGTGCCACTATAGAAGTGGTAGGGTCGAAGTTGGAGCTGGAGCAGTTGCGAGAGCGGCACTACTGGGCCGAGGGCGGTGACCAGGTGTACTGTCACCTTGCACTCGCGATGAGCCGTGTAATTGGCAAAGTTGCATGATTTACATAAAAATTTAATTAGATCCTACCAGAACTTGTTTACATTGGACACCAGCGTGACGCGCGATGGGCTGAGCCCACGATGACAATGGGTTCGCTTGGTCGGCTTCGTGTGTTTGTATATGCATGTATGTATATATATATATGTGTGTGTTTCTATCACTATCATTATCATCACTGCGCAAAGTCGAGTCGGTCGGAAGGCTTGTTATTAAATCCATGCTTTGCTATGCAAACAACCAAACTAGGACCGATGACCAGACCAGACCACTTCCACCAGATTTGGTGTTGAACAATTTGCGTCACATCTCATTGCTTCGGCGAATGACAAGATGCAGCCGCGTGACTGTTATCTCATTGGCGTGAGTAAAATAAAGTACCGAATTGAATTACTATTATCTACTTGCGTTGTCCACTTAACAAGTGTGTAGTTAGCCACATGATTTATTCATATCGGGCTATATTGTGCTCACGGGCACATGGCTGCAGCATCGTAGCCACTTGCGAGATTATCAAGATTGAATACAAAAGGCCAGTGTCACCATGTCACTATCTGAAGAACTGTCTGTGAATATATACACTTCAATTAACAGTAGTTAATAAACATGAATGCACTTGATTGCACGCTCTGTGCCAAGTAGCTACAATGGCCATTGAGTTATCATTATGTGAGCAATCCTCGTTCGTATCGTGAGCCAGTATCGAGCTACGAGGGCACTCCACTCTTCGAAGATGTATCGATAGCTGCCAGACTTACGAGGCCATTGGCGAGGACTGTTATGGCTAGCCGCGATGCCGGTTTTGACACGTTTTCCATTCGAACCAACCAACCAACTGGCCGGCTGGCCCTCTCTGTGTGCCGGCTAGAGCATTTGCCGGTGAATGGAGCAATCACTGGCCATTGCGCTATAGTACTGAGGACTCGATCGCCACTGATCTGGTTGCGCGATTGTTTAGACTGCGCGGCGATGCAGCATGGAGCTCACTCACTCGGTGCCAAACACTCATTGTTGACAGTGAGTTCCATGCTAGGTCGCTGGTGCGCCACACTCATTAGCTCTCTAATGACGCGCTAACTCTCTGCCTATATGCACGGATAACACTAGCACTAGCTCAACACTTTCGGAGACCAGCTGTCTCTGTCATGTGGTGACAAGTCTTCGCCTATAGATGCCCGCTACTGCAAGTCCATCAAGTCAACAGTTTGCACCGAGGTCAACTCATCCGGTTATTTCAATTACATCATTACCGGCGGTTGTACTAACAAGTCAAATTGTTAAATTGTCAAATCTTCACTTAGTGAAGACTAGGTAGCTCTCTGAATAGGCTAATCATGTACGTGTTAATGATGTGAGTGTGTCTATAGTGTGAGTACCATCGGTGCCTCTCGCACATCGTTCTCGACCGTTCCCAATCCATATTTTACTCTCTCGCACACACACACCCGAATCAGACGTGCCTAGAGCGCAAAGATTTTCTTTGAATCAACACAGGGATGGTCGGGTGCGAGCCAAACACAGATGTCAGCTTGATCGAGCCGATGATCAGTTGGTTGCGGTGCGGCTCGGCACCGACTCGGCGCGACTATCATCACACTAACCAACTGTGGCACTGCTTGATGTTAACTCATTTGCATATGCTCATTCAAAATGCCACAAGTGTTGGGCTATTCAGTGTAATAAAATCATAGCCACACTCGCTGATCGTGTTTGCCGCTTGTTGCTGCCGCTGCGACAGCCTAGGCTTAACGAGTTAGTGCTAATTTGCTTGCTTCGCTCGCCACTTTGACGGCACCGACTTGCGCCCGCGCATTCTGAATTTCAGAAGCTGATGCGCTAAACTCATACATACAGGCTATCGACAGTTTGCGTTTTGTTCACGCATAAAGCATCGGACACACGAAGGCAATCAATCGGCAACGGTGTGAACAAGTCAGGTCACACCAAATTTTTTTACTTGAAGAGGATTCAAATGATCAAACAAAAAACGAATTACGGTTTGATTTTCCAGCTTGATTCTTAATCAACAATACTCCGAGTGCTAATTGTGCCAATTGTGCTAATTCAATCAGTCCACTAGGTAATTTAATCAGTTGTAATTCTGGCGACCGTCTTGCCGGCACCGCAGCGTTCTGTCCAGTTAGCTAAATCCCACCCAGTCGGACCGACCGACCGAGCGCCAATGATGCGAGGCGTCGCCGTGGAGGACTCACCTCAGTGCAGCCAGAGGCGCATCGGAGGCGGGGCTAATGTCCGCCTGTGTGGCACGCTCCTCTTGCTGGCAGTGAGCCTCCACCGCGTGTGCTTCTCTACCGACTCTCATTCAGTGATTGTGAAGCAAGCTCTGGCAGTCTGGCACTCGCTCTCTCGCTTAGCTCACTTGAGCACTCAACTTGGCTCAGCTGGTTCGTACTGTCCGCCTGCATCCCACACTTGCACTGTGCCTCGCCAAAATTGAAAAGAGAGCGCTCGCTTTGGCGCCACCAAATTGAATTAGTCTGTGTGCGCTGGCGAGCATTCGCTGTGCGTGCACTGGAGAGGCCACACCATCTCGGCACCACTCGCTTGATGCACTGCTCATCCTCTGCCTTGATTGGTCCCAGCATAGTCTCTTGGTCGCTTTCCCTCGACTTTCATATCCAGATGCACCAGTGTGATCAGCAGTGATTATCGTTGTCGACCAGTCGTGTGGAGCGCGTTCACCATGGAGAGCTCCAATCCTTTGCTCCCTGCGCAACAGTCTTCGCCGGCCACCTTTGGTGGTACGGCTAATGCTTTGGCACGATTGGGTCGTCCTATCCCAGGTCCCTTCGCGCACTTTGCTTCTCCAATTGCCCCCTACACGATCCCGAGTTTCCCGGGTCTTCAGCAACCACCCAATCCTCAAATTCCGTTTCCGGACCAGAACAGTCCACTGCATTCGACGCTTGCCTCGATGGCCGCCTACTCCTTTGATAGTCTTCTTAGTGCTAACTTTAACAACTTTGCGAACTTGCTAATGATGGGCCCGGGCAACCAGAACGGAGTAGGCCTCGGTGCTGCCGGACTACAACCTCCACTGTTGAGCGCTTTTGGGCAGCACCAGCCCGGAGCGACAGTGACCAACAACCATAGTCCATCACCCAACTCATCCCCTCCAAACTACTTTCGTCGCGAAACGGCACTGGTCAATGAGACCAATCACCACTCACATCCTTCCCAGCATCACCACTCGTTGCAACTGGTACCCCAATCACCGAGCCACGCAATCAAAGTCACCAACGGCTCGTTGTTTGGTAGTTCCAAGACGAGTTCCGCTCGCAAAGGTGAGTGACATGACACGAATAGTAGTGAAGGCACCTTGTCTCAGTTGGCGTGGGCGCCTACGCAAGGTAAAATCAATTCTGGCTGACAATTAATTTGGTTGCGTCTGAGACAGTCACCTGGTCGGACGGGCTGTTGCAACTGACAACTTGTTTCGCGAAGAGACCAACACTGTGCTGGGAGTAATACTGCCATTGCACTAGTGTGTCTCTGCGCATCTGTTTGTGGCACGACGGCGATGAGCAATTTGTCAGCGACGACGATGCACCGGCACGGCGCCGATTGTCCAGGTCCAATTGATTGATGACCGATGATTGCGGCCAGAGTGGCAGTCATAACTCTTCCACTCACCGCAAAGCCAGCCATCGCACGAGTTTTATTGTCCTTGCTTAGCGATAAGCGCAAATCTGTTAATGTAGGTAGGCTTCTTTTCTACCGGTTGTCTACACTGGACCGCGACCGGAATTCTCCTCTCTCAGGAAAGCCATTCGGCAGTGATTGGATTCAAATTAAATTGAAAGTGGTGGTGTGTGGCGTGGTACCGCACCTAGTGCCGCATCTAATGATCATCTTGAGTGACTGGAGGCTGCTAACGAGCCCACTCGATGGCCTCAATGGATCGCATTGTTTGCGCTCACCGCCAAGCACAATAGCTTCCCGTGTCCAGTTGCGCTGGTCAACTTGCGCGGCAGTTCCCCTATCACACATCCCTATCATTAACCTGAACAGAGCAGTATCACAGTTCGTCCCTGGGTAATTGCCATTTAGCACATCATTTGCTTTGATTTGTTTGCTTAGTGAACCGATCGGCAGCGAGGGCTGTGCTCTATGGGCGCTCGAGTCCTGTGCCACCCATGTCCAGACCGGACGCTGGCACACTAGCACTTGCTCATCTCGAGCCATCGATCGCGATACTAGCGGCAAGTATCGGTCTCGGACGAGCAATGGCCTGCAGCACTGTCCACCCTGCCGACCTGCTCCATTTAGACCGCATCGCTGATAGACCACAACCACTACCATTGATGATGCCATTGGCAATGCCACTTCTAATCGATTCACACTCCAAGCTCGATTCTATTGTCGGATGTGCTATTGATAGAAACCGTCCAGGCAAGTCAGGTCAGCAACTCAACTTGACCTTTGCGCCAATCAATAGTGGCAAATCTTTTGCCATCAACTATCTAATGCATATTCACTTTTATGGCAACTTTATGAAATTAATTAAATTCGTCCTTTCATGAGAAATTAATTACACTTCTACAAATTTTAAACTAATACCAATGATTTATGGTTGACAGTTTTCTTTCTGGGACCATGTTATTTCTCCGGGCTGTGGAAAGTTTGAGTGATATCACACATAAAAAAGAGGAGAAGAATCGGGGAGAATGGTTTCGTTTTGGGAGAGGGAGACAGAAGGCTGCAGTGTGGTGGTTGGCAACAGTGATTCGATCGCGATCCACGCTTGGCCAATGGTTTTCAATTTAGTCTCCTTTAGCACAATGGACCCGGCTAGCACTGGTGCGGTCCGCTCGTGGCGCCTTGTTCTATCCGAGCTTGGCTCATCATAATAGAATTATTATGCCATTGGTGAGGGCAAATGAATTTGGTTGGTTGCTTCTGGTCTGCGCGGGGGGCAGCATACACACATGTTCTGGTAGTGCGCGTGCAAAATCTTTTGCCCCTAGTTGGAGGGACAAAATGTTGTCACCGGCCATCGGCCTGTACCAGACCCAACCCGGCCCAGGCGCCCAACCATCCACCGAGTGGGACATTTCAATAAGCCAAATAGTTGCTTAGCTCATTACGCATTCGACTCACAGTTTGTCTTTATTACTGGCCGCGTTTGCAGTCGGCGCTCGTCGTGATCGCCAGTGTCGAGCGCTTGTCTGGTGGTGGTGGCGTGTGCGTGTCCCTTCTTCAGCGTTGCCCTTGCTCTTTGCCTCTATATCACCGGCTGCTTCAAACTTGGCCAAAATGGCTGATTCATTTGTATCACATGTCACCTCTCTGCGCTATAGTTTGGTGGACCTCGCAGAGGCTAGTTCATTAATTTTATGCTTGAAGCTTTTGGCAAAATTATTACACGCACCAGTGCGGGCCAGAGAGTGCAAACGCCTGTATCGGGTCTGCTCAAGTCGGTGACTGCGGGATGACCAGTGCGGGGTGCACTCTTACCACCGAAAGTGACAGTTGACAAGCTCTCGGCGTGTTGATAGAGACGAATGATGAGCGAAACCTGGCGGGACTTGGCGCCACCGACAAGGTGACCACCTGGTAGAACAACTCGTGTTCTACATGCAATCCACCAGACGCATCGCATTCCGAGTGAGGCTTGCACGTTAATGTCCCAATGCCGATCAAGTGAATTGTTTGGGAAAGTGAACCCGCAACAGTGGTCTCACCACGTCCACAGCACGATGATTAATTGATTGGCCTGAGGTGACTCTAATTAGCTGACTATTAAAGGCAAAGAAGGCAACGAATGTTTAGATTTACTGGGTCTTGGCGCACGGCATTACCTGCAGAAGCCACCTTGTCATTGACCCTCCACAAGGTCTGGCACCTCTGCAGCCGTTCGATCATTTTCCCCAGAACCGTTTGAGGGGTGATTTAACTTTTAACTTTAAAGTGGCATCGCACGCGCGAGTAGCAGAGATGATTAATAGAAAAACGCTGCTGATAGCTTGTGCTGCTGACATGACACCCTAGCGAACCAACAACAGTCACTATTTGTCTTGGAAGTGTCAACCAGCTCAGCGAAACCTATAATTTTGTCCTTCGGTGAGCTTGCTCGCACTGCTGCTTGGTCTGGTGACAGCCTGGTCAGGGAGACAGATAGTAAACGGTGGTGGTGGTGGCCGCTTCGTCCGCCATTGTTTCATCTACTGCGACGAAAACACGGTGGCAGTGGTGGCAGCGGTGGAGGTCGCGGGCACACACACCACCGGCTAGCTACTTGGTAATTAGGATGATCATCCACTGTTTTCCATTTATCATCATTGTCTCGCTTTTGTCTCGCTAGTTGGCCACTTGGCGGCCACGGCACTGGTGGAGGTTCACTCTCGTCGCTTCTAATCGCCATTCAATTCGCTCTCGCAACAATTGGATTCAATCTGGGAGGAGCCGATGACGAAAGGGCCGAGAGAGGAAATCTTAAATCAATTAAGCCTCTCTGGTAGTCTCCAACACAAGCCCGGTAACTAATGAAAAACATATTGTTTTGGTTTTGTCTAGTCACTTGATGGCGAAACCCGACACTAGAAAAACGTTTTTTAAAATATATTTTTGTTGTTTACTAGTATAAAATTGTAATTTGTTACGTTACTTAATAAGTTTTTTGGTTCATAATCATAGTGGTAAAGTTATGAATATATTCTCACAATTATAGTTCTTGATCATTAAATGGCATTTTATCGCAATCAGATGAGTCAATTCCTAATATTGCTTGGTTTGAATAGTACTTTTCAAGTTATATTCTAAATAAAAATTTATGTTTATTTTGGTTAAAGTAAAGAGAAGTATAAACTAGTGTTTAATATCATTTCGCACTCTTTCTAGTTTATTCTCTAAAACTATTTGGCATACCAGTGAAATTACTAGTAATAACCAGAAAGCAAATCATTGTTTATAACTCTTCATACTATGATTCTAGCATTGTGAGAGTAGACTACTTTACTAAGTGATTTTTGTTTCAAAAATGGTTTTAAATTTGAATTTTAGAAAAATTATATTCAAAAGACTTTTTGTCGGTTTTTAGGCATGGGAAGTCAGGAAATAAGTAAAGACAATAAAAAGCATGGCGTTTTATTAGTAAAATCGCGATTTGACTGAAATCTGGTTTTGACTCGTGGTACCGGGTTGGGAAGCCACTCCTTGCTTGCGCTAATGTCAAGAATGCGTCTTGGTGCCAGCTGCATCGTCGCGTTCGCTCTGCCTATAGCGCCCTGTCGTGATAAGTCGACATCAGTTGACCGAGCGCCCAATTTGCCAGGTAGAATTCATTAAAAAGTTCTCACAGAGTCTCACCACAGTAGCGCGCTTGTGCGACAATCGTCCGGTGACAGTAGTTGGAAGTGCTCGTGCACACGCTGCCATAGTCGACACGCCGGACCCTAATTGCCACTCTGACCGTTGCTCCGAGAGGATGGGCTGGGTCGACTCTCTGGCCACCACTGCTCCACTGCGCCAACTTTGCTCTTTCCGATAGATGCAACTCGATAAAATGCAAAACATATACCAACAGATTGTAACACACTGATAAAGTCTGATCCCGATCACTACTTTGGCCAAGGGTCGAATTCTGAATGTCAATCAATCGAGGGGGAGAGGCATTATCATTGCTAATGGGAGGCTTGGCAAAGCAACACCTCTCCTATCAAATGGACTCGATCGCGAGTTCACCACTGGCCACGGCGCTGATCGTTCCTCCAAGTGGCCAATAGCCTTCGAGCCATCAATCGAGATGGCCAATCGACAGCAGCGATCGGGAACGATGATGACAAATGAGACCTCGATTGGTGGCATTTGGCTATACTCGAGCCAGGCCACCAATCCTGCCTACAAGTGGAGCACTCGAGTTTGAGTTGCTTAGCCGGTGATCGACTCGTATTTGCACCATGCCCCAGGCATCTTGCCCTACCAAGTCGGATTGACCTGGCTGCAATTGATTCGTGGTCGCACATGTATCGTACGAGAATCAATTTGGTCACACACAATGAGATGGACTGCTAATCGGCTGTCGGCGGCAATACTCAAAGGAGTTTCGGCTCAAAGGATCGAGCGAGTGAGCGGTGGTTCGCCAAAACAATCTCATCAATCGAGTCGCCTGTCAGTGTGCTGTGTGTCGGTGAGATAGAGGTGAGCCAATCATCGTGGCTGCTGCCTCAGCGGCCATTTCGCACTCGGTGATGCCATTGGTGTCACTACCACAGAGTCGAGCCTCAGGCTGTGCTCGCTTGGTTTACCTCACTGCCAACAATGTTGACTCACCAACCCTCGACAATTGGTCTTTTGTTTCTCTTTCGAGCTCTCATCGTGATCGGCTCCAATTAGGATTGCGAGTGCACCATTTGTCTGTTTCATTGAGGCCGTGACTTGAGACTACTGGAGTGATTTGGCTGCTGCTGCTCGCTCGCGATGTCGCTCAAGTTGATTGATTGGGTGTGTTCACCGAATGTCTTTGCTGCAACCCTCGTTGTCTCACCGACAGACTGGCTCGGGTAATCCACATCTACTTGGATTATCGCTGTTTGTTGGCCGGTCAAGTGGCCAGTATTGCCGAATCAATCATCGTAGAAGTGCTGCCAGCGATCGCATTCCAATTTGCGTTCGGTAGCTTGTGCTTGCTCACTGGCCCAAGCTCATGTCATGTCCAGCTAGCGGCTCGGCCGGCACTCTTTCACTTTCACGTGCCAAGTATGTGAAATAAGAAAGAAAGAGAGAGGGAGAAGTGCCAAGTATGTGCCTAATTGGACGTGCCTACCGACCGCTCACTGCGGTTGCGGCCACGACGACAGGTCAGGTCACTGCGAGCTCAGGTGCATTGAGCTGGGGGCGAACACTGCCAGACGCGACTGATCAAACAAATTGGTTGCTCTCTTCGAGATAGCGAATTAATTAGGTTTTTGCCACAGAATTTCCCGTTTGCGCGCATTTGAGAACGCCAAAAAAACGTGCGCGATTCGCGACTGGTCACCTCGCACGAGGTGAATTGATTTAGTCTGGGCCAAGTGCACTGGGCACTGTCGCGCATCACCAGAGGGTGCCTAGTGGTGGTGATCAGTAGGCCCTTTCGGACAATTTATCACCGAGCAGCGAAACATCTCTATTAACTGAAGCTGTTTGCAGCACCTCTCGACAGATGCAACGACGAGGGCTCGCGCGCTGCTCACGACTTTTCAATTAGAAGTGCGACCATTCAACGAGAGCGGCACCGGCAGCTCGCCATCATCAATTAGCCGGCACCAAGTGCGCACACTGATCTGATGGGCACTACTGCTCGCTCGAGTTCACCTTGATTTGAATTTGGTGCAAGGTGTTGACATTGCTAAAACTAATGACTTTCGTTTGCTTGGATGTCTCCTCGCAGGTAGCAACAAGGAGAACGGCAAGGGAAATCGCAATTCTGGTCATCACAAGAGCAGCCACAAGCAACCCGCCGAGAGCGCGTCCTGTCGCCCCAGTCAGTCCCAGGCGACGGACCTTCGGCCTACTAGTCCCGCTCTGTCTGACCATTCGGACCCAAGGCCAGACTCGTGCCGTAGTTTGCCTACGCCCGGTACACCTCTCTTTCCCGGTCTCATGAGCAAGTATCATCCCGGCGGTGGCATCCACGTCAGCGATGACCCACCTTCTCCAGACGCCCTCTCAGTGGACGAGCCGGGGGACTTGTCCAATGCGCATCTGATTGCTTCCCAGCATCAGCTGGAATCGGGACCAGGCGAACCAAGTGGCTACAATCGACACGCGGACGGTGGTGCCAGCTCTTCTCTCTCGCGACGTAGCTCAAGTGCAAGTAGTGATTGCAGCGAGGGTAGTTCGCGTGATAGCAAGCGACGTCGCACCAGGACCAACTTCAACGGATGGCAACTAGAAGAGCTGGAAAAAGCATTCGAAGCGAGCCACTATCCGGACGTGTTCATGCGCGAGGCTCTAGCTATGAGACTTGATTTGATTGAATCACGTGTCCAGGTAGGTGTCACCACGGTTTATCTCACGGTTGGCGATACAGAGACGCGAGACATTAACGAGTGTACTCTCTCGGTTGCGCCACCCCACTGAAGAACTAGCGAGTCGAGTGTATTTGTTTGGCAAATTGCGATTTAATTAGTTGGTCGGAGTCGTTGTTCTAGCCGAATCAAACTGCCATTAGAGTGAGAGGAGAATGAATGGTCAGAACAGCGAATTGATTTCAAGCACCACTGTTTTCAAGCTCAGTTTGTTCAATTTGATGACTCCCGCTTGAACCAACTTGATGATTGGGTTTGCGCCACCGAGGCTGTTCTGGCTCGCGAGGTGGTGGTGGTACCATTGCCCAGGAATGTGACGTCTCAATCTGCATTGCAATTAGATTGTGTGCTTGCGGCTGGCTGCGATTGATTGTAGCCCTGTCGGCTTTCGGCTCACGCTCGCGATGACTCGATCGCCTGGTCGACTAGTGTCATTGCGGCGGCTGCATCGAGGTGAGCTCACTGATGGCACCGGCGACTCGCAATGGCTAGCAATCGACCAAATTACTTTATTTACACAGCGCACTCGATTGCGGTACCAATGTGCTGCACTCAATCGGCATATGTCGAGCGGACGATCCAGTCACTATCTCGACTGGAGATGGCAAAACACACAAACACGCGCGGAAAGTCGTACAGTCGATCGCTGGCCCGATTATGTCCTCCGACTCTTGCCCTCTGTCTGACTGTGTTATGATCACCGTAGACACGGGTCAAGCTCGAAATGTCTCAATTGGCAAGATGGATTGCAATTTAATTTGTACTCTATTGTGGCGTCTGTCAGGACCAGAATGGCACATACAACCTAGCTATGGTGGAATTGCGGTGCGCGCTCTGTTTTGATCGACCAATTTCGCGGGGCTCTCCGCTTGCGCGACCAGGTCAGGCGGACTGATTGATCGGGTCCTCGCTTGCGCAGCATTGGATCGACCCAGCCCCATTGGTAGCGAGGTGTCTCACTCCCAGTCGGTGCCATGTCTGTCTACGATGTGTCTTTGTGGCATTCGAATCAATTTGTCCGTCGCTCGTTTTGCGCCACATTTCGGTATGTGGCCGCTGAGCCGTCACCCCAGTGATGATGATCGATTGCGTCGTGTCAGAACTGGCGCGCGCTCGGATGTCTCTGCCTGTTGCTGGCACGCGGACCCCATTGTATTCACACCATGCTCTACCAAAGGGTCTGAAACCGAGTAAGACGAGTCTGGTGAACCTGTCTGAGCAGTGGACTCATTCGCTACCTGTCGGAGTGAAGTTACGCGGCTCATCCATCTGGTCTCTGGTGGACCGTGTGACGGGCGTGCTAATAGAGAGAATACAAACCCAAACAGACTTGCTACCGAAACGGATAGCGATCGGTGGCTTGTCTTTGAGTTGTCCGATTCAACTCCGATTTACCAGGGCTCGCTTCACAGACTTTTTCGTGATCTACCGAACCATGTCTTTACCGAACCACTCGTTTTGCTGCTCTCCAAAAATCGACTATGGCACAAGTGTTGGGTTAATGTCTCTGCTCGTCCTCGAACCCACTGGACGAACATTAGTCTACTGGCATGTCCATCTAGTGAGGGAAATGAGTAATCTATTAGAAGGGTGGTAATTAAAACTATCGACGACAACGATCGACGATGGTGAATCGAGCTTGGCAATTAGCCCTTGTTTGCATAGAGGCACGCACCAGACTGGCACTGACTGGACGCACGTAGACCGAGTGGCTACGACGGGATCCAGTCAGTGCCAGTCTGGTTCCCGTGTGCAATTAGGGGCCACTCCGATCTCATTGGCGCGGGTGCGTGTTTCGATTGGCGAGCCGTTTAGCTGAGTGGCGCGGGTCAAATTGATTCAAATTATATGTTCTAATCGGTCCGATTACTCGCTACCACTAGCTTGCTCCAAGTACCGTGTTCGGTATTATGTCGTTTAGATGCAATTACACACTCCACTCTTGACCATCGACTTGACCTTGCTCGCTTGTGTGCATCTTGTGGGCAAAAACAAACAACACAAACTGGCTCACACATAGGGGTCTAATTGGTATGGTCAAGGTAACAAGAAACGAATCGACGGCCAGTGAATTTGCATAGAATTCCAATTTGCGACATAGCGCGATGAGACGTACACGTTGGAAAAGCACAGCCGTCCGGTCAGAGTTGAGGGTTCTGAGAGGTGAAAGGGAAATGCCTGTGTCGACCAGTGGTGGATTCAAATTGATTTCCGCGATGTTTTTCACTGCTAGTGGCCACTGCACAGTGTGGTCGGCTAATCAGCGATTTGCATGTCTAATTCGCACCTTGGCTCTGAGCGGGGTGCGTGTCAGCCCTACCTAGCTCACGCGTGATTCCAATTGGAGCCCGAGATAAACAAATATTTGTCCTGAATGACTGCTGCTTGGTTGCATGCAAATGAGAGTGAGCTTGCATGCCAGCCATCATTTGCACCCGCCACTTGGCAGCACCAAATCAAAACACATACTCATAGACACACGCAGAGGGCTCCCGAACATGGCAGCGAGAGAGGGAGAGAGAGAGAACACCAGGCGTATGGCGAGATCGCACCCGGCTCTACTCGGCACCACTGACTCGACAACCCATGTCTTGTCATGCCTTGACAGACTTGACTAATTTGCAAGTTCAATCGACTCTGGCGTCACACTAGCAAAGTGAGAAGTCAAGCAACTCGTGGTTGGCATGACTGACCATTCAACCAACCGCTATCTGAATTCTCGATAATGCTCAAAACAGTTTGTGCACGTGAGAATCGCTGTGTTGTTGATTCAGGGGATCCACCAGGCAGCTTGAGGCTATGCTACCACCAACATCATTATGATTGCAACCAAAATGATTTATCGTCGCGGTGACAGTGGTCAACCTGGTGTTTATACTCCTGTTCCTCGACTTTCCATGCCTTAAATCGCATTGAAATTGATTTAAATTATTATTAAAGTTTAGCTTTGGCTTTAGTACTACCACGATTTATTTGTAGTAATTGATAATCAAGTGCTGCACTCTGGACAGCATAATCCTCCCCGTCTTCTGACTACCTCTCTTGTTTCTATCTTTCTCTTTCGAGTTGTGCGATGTGTCCCGAGGAAGTTTAACTTAATTTACTTAACAAGAGTCGCGTTGTGTGTGTGTACGCCACGTAATGAGCCTTAAATGATGATGATGATAGCCGCATGCCTCCTCCTGATCCAATCCAATCATAATCTATTCGAGAGCTCTCACTGTCTGCCCTCTTAGGTTCTCTCTCGCTCTGACGCGCAGTGCATCGTCGTGCAAGCCTATTATTAGCAGCAATTACACTAAAACGATTGTGCCCTCTAACTCTGGGCTCGAGCTGGCTCACTTTGCACACATCGAGCGTTCTCTCGTCTTGTCTTCGAGAAACAAACCTCAGTTTTGCCTCGAGCTTCTTCGACAGAAGGGAAACTTTGATTTTCATCACCATCACCACTCAGTGACTCAACACAGACTGCCTTGTAACAGTCTAGACTAATTAATTTGAGGCTTCTACAGACACCCAGACACATGGCAGACAAAGGGAGAGAGAAAGAAGGGGGGACAAGATGGACCCATAATAAGGCCCAACCCTTAGTCCGGCACCAATTACACCACTAAACGATCTCTCTGATCATTGTGGTGCTGTGTAGCGGTGTGTTTGTACGTGTGTGTGATTGATTTAAATTTGTTGTAATTTAAATCAATTGGAACACAGAACTGGAGAAAGAGGGAGAATGTGGAGAAAAGTGGTGAGCGCCAGGATGATGATTGCGACCTTCGGTCTGGTTCTCAGTGTCAGTGGGCATAAATCATGCTTGGTTGACCCGTTCAAAATGGTGTTGGTCGTGCTAACTCGACTCGTCCGGTGCGTGTCCGTCTAACTCTCTACGCACCAGTCTCGATCTGTGTTTATGTTTGGGCTCGACTCCGCTCGGACTGACTCGTGAGATATCGACTCGTGCAAATCATCTCTCTCTCTCTCTTTCTTTTTCGTTCTCTCAGTTACTGAGTAGTGTGAAATACGATTAGTGTGCTCGAGGG
Organism: Rhinocypha anisoptera; assembly: GCA_011762765.2. Taxonomy (NCBI): domain Eukaryota; kingdom Metazoa; phylum Arthropoda; class Insecta; order Odonata; family Chlorocyphidae; genus Rhinocypha; species Rhinocypha anisoptera. Next base: position 23,388 of record WURS02366933.1, read on the forward strand.
ATCGGATTGCTGGGGTCATCACCAACAACCGCACAACATAACACAACACTGACAGTTACTGCAACTCTTCACCACTCTGTGTTTTGACTTTCACGGTCCGAGTAGAGCCCGATGTAATCAAGCATCACCACCACTCTAGGCCACTTTCATTGCCATTGCTATACTTTTTAGTTGCTTGATAAATCACACATCCGACATGGTCGTATTAGTCAGTGCCACTTGTGAATCATAGGCAAGCCATCATAATAATTATCATAAACGTTTGAATACAGGGCGGATAGTGTTTGTCGGCTTGCACGAAATTCCTGAATCGATTCAAATTGAGTCAACCACCACTGTCAGTCATTTATTATTGCTGCATATGTGTGTCTGTATGTGCAAAATCAACGCCATTTTACGACACTGTATCTTTTATATCTTTTGGTTCTTAGCTTGATGAAAAATATCGTCAAGAATTTAATTACCCTGCGAGCCGCAGACTAACTCGTGGTGTGTGAAAAGTTGCTCGGTCTGTGGTGGAGTGCAAGAGATAAATCAAATAGAGACATCATTTGAGGCGCGCAAAAGCGCACAATTCAATTAGTACCGATGGCAGCTTTTTTATGTGGAAATCAGCACAGATATGTGCCACATCCACACACACACACACACACACTCTGCACTTGGAGTTAATTCAAATAATTGGAAACAACAAGAAGGAATAATCACGACCAGTATGAGGTGAGCGCACAGTGAGTGAGTGAGTGAGTCTCGAGAGCCAACAGTGGAATCATCAATTAAAACGCACACGCACTCTCGGCACACCAAAGTGAGTATGTGTGAATGTGTGTGCTAGTGCCGCTAGTGTAATAAGCAAAATTGATGGCAGCTCGAGTGCTCGCGAGTCTGGCGCGCGAGAGAGGTGCGAGATATGTGGCAGTCGATAATGGCGTGAATGATGGCCACAAATGAAGATATCGCAAGCCGTGCGCTGGTTGGGAGTGTCCAGGTGAAATTGACACATGCCCTGACCGCGACCCACCGGCCCGGGAGAGTGCCCTCTGTCCGGTATCACTGCCGGGTCGTGCCGACATCGCGCCACTGCTCGGCCCACTTCTCGCACTTTGATGGCAGCTGCCTTCTCTCTCTCTCTCTCTGTCGGCACAGGTCTTAATTAATTGAATTCACTGTCATCGAATTGGCTGAATCCTGCTGCCGATCAGAGATGCGGTGAGATCGGGAAGGTACGCGCAAGCCAGTTCAATGCCAACATTGACTGCAAACACTTCCGAGTGTGCTCGATGTGCAATGTTCATGTGAGCTAGCGAGTGAGCGGTGGGCGATGCCATTACACTCACCGGGTCGCATTACTACGCTGCCATGGTGACAGATGACTATATTAGGAGGACATAATCCCACCACCACCCTTGTCCACTATTTTATTATTATTAATTATGCTCATTTCCGCCACAAGCACTATCGTTTTCTATTTCTTTCTCTTCAAGATTTTAATTGAATCCAACGAGCTTCAACCAAAGCTGACCATTTGCTAATGACACTCATTTCAACTATGCACGGATTAGAACATTGTCCATTGCGGTGCGATACTCTTTTGAAATGAACAGGGTGGTGGCGCGAGTTCTCTCTCTCTCTCCTTCTCTCTCTCTCTTTCTATCTTCTCTATCACTCTAGTACTCTAGTCCCATTGCAGTATGCGATGATGTATGAGCCTGGGCGAGTTCTGATGAGATTTGTTCAGTGCTTGCTCGCTCACTCGCTTGGGCACAATCTGATGGCAAGCACCGTGCGAGTTCGTCCTTCTATTGCTCAAAAAGCCTGACCAAGTTAATTAATTCTTTAACGCTTCGAAATTAATTTGCAATCATCCGCTTCACATAAACGTAGACGTGAAAAAAATCTTGTTTGATTCGGTAAGGAGCAGAAGCAAGCTGGTGCGAAAGCGTGCAAATTAAATTTGGGTGCGTGCGCGGCGAGGCTAGCGAGTTGCGATCGGCCCAGTCGAGACACGGAATCAATGCACCGTCAATGTGCTTTCTCGAATTTGCTGACTTGTGCGATTTCTTTCAATTAACGCCCAACTTAACTAACAAGAAGATTAGTGAGGGCGGAGTGTATGGCGAACACTGGTGGGTGATGGAGTGATGCACCGGCCAGTGGCCACTCACCGGCCTGACCACTTCGTGCTGCCGCCCGCACACTCCACTGCTGATGCACGATTGCTCTCGATTGAGCTGTAACCAGTGCATCATTGTGGATTGAGCCATCTCCGCACTTCGATGAGCAAAGCTATTTGAAAGTAGGCATTTCAGAAAATAACATATGTTAAGTTTTTTTAAAAGTTACTTTGATAGTAATCTTTAGCTAAGAAACTTTTCCGGACCTCTCTAAGTAAAATACACGGAGTTGGCTTTTCTTGTGATGTCTATTTACGGTATTCTAGGTTGAGATGACTTTTCAAAAAACATAAACTAATTTATCACAGACTCAGTTGTCAATTTTGAGAAAGTTGTCCATTGAAAAGTTGAGTCATCCCATATTGATGAGCACGGTGACCAGGGCGAGGCTAGTTTGGTTCAACTCGACCATCTAGCAACCTGACCCAGCCTGGTTCGAACACTGGTGGCATGCCACTATTCTTTCATCGCACACTAGCGTGCTTCAATCGAAATCCTAATTAGTTATAAATTGCATTAATACTAATTAGTATTGATCAAAATGGCGTGATTTCAGCACTACAACTGCCTAAGTCTATGATTAGACGGGCGTTCGGAGCGCGGACACATGTCACTAGGCCTAATGAAAGGATCTGTGCCACTCAGTCGAGCACTACACCTGGCCATATTGACTTGCTTCCCGTACTAATCACAAACCCTACGCAAAAGACATCAACAAATTGATTCGATTACTGGTTTTAATTACAACTCTGGTTTCCACCTTTGCGTCGAATCGGGTGACCCTTTCGAGAGCAGGTGTGTGCTGACAGGTAGTATGATTCATCATCATATAAAAATATAATGAAAATTTATTGTATTGCCTAGCGATAACATCCTTCTACTCGCGATAGAATCGTGCTGCGAGGTGTGCTGCCGATGCCATGATCCCGTCATGAGTGTTTTGTCACTCGCGGTATCAGTTTCGCACGCGGCTGGCTAGTGTTTGTTTAGCGATGTAACACTACTACCAGCCACATGGCAGTGCGCATCGTGCTGCCGAGTGGCTCGCATCGCATGATTTATGCGCCCTCAAGGTCTTCTTGCCACCGACGCGCTGCCCAGTAGCCCAAACAATCGTCCAGCCAACACAGCCGGCTCGCTGGTGCTCTCCACTCAGTTAGCTGGCCCAATTAGAATGATTTATATCAGTTTTCTTAGTAGAGAGAGAGAGAGAGAGAGAGAGAGAGAGAGAGAGAGAGAGGGAGAATTGCCATCCACTCGTCAATTGGGCCAGTGTTGTTGAAATAAGCGGCCATCCCGTTGACAGTAGTGATTACAAGACTCAGGCCAACGGTCCGAATAGCTTGGGCGCGCGATTTGTCTCGGCTGGCCAGACGCGACACTGTCACCCCTGGCTCCCAAACAGCTTAAGAGTAGGCATGAGCGTCGACAAGCAGCAACTATGTACTATGAAAAGTAGAAAACGTTTTCATCCATAGAGTTAACTCTAGAAGAGAGACGCGCGCGTGGCCGCTATCAACAAGTGTACTTGTTTTTGTCATAGTTATTCATCTTCTCACCGCACTGTCGGTGGCCAAGTGTCATCCGGGTGCTGCTGCAGTGCACTTTGACCGGCACTCCAGTTCGTACGCGCTTTCGTTCGGTGGAGGGCGGGCACAAGCTCAGTCTGGCGGCAGCGGTGACAAGAGCGCAGCTGGCCACCCGAGCTATAGGGCGACTACCAACGGCGACACTCGGTGCATCGCGGTGCCAAATGTCCGAGAGTTTCAGTGGGAGAGGTCAAGCTTGACACATCTCACAACTCAAACCAACAAATAAAGAAAACAAAATATATACTACAATAATACTTGATCAAATCGCTTTTTTTAGACAGACAACAATTTGCTAGATCACTTCACAGAAACGCTTTGTAGTTTTGTAGGATTTTGGATTAAGTTTTTATGTATTCTTTTATCCTCATCCTCTACTACTCAAATGTAGCTAAAAGATGGGATCTAAATTTTGTTTTGTATGTATAATATTCCCGCGAGACTCTATTTTTCATCGCATACCTAAATAGCATTTTATACAAGTGTGCACAGTGACACAGAACTTCGGATGCGCAAAAGAGTCCGAGCGCATGCGTAGCTACTCACAACGCATGCCTTGCCACTTAAGCCAAAATAACACCATACAGGCCAATGATGATGGCGGTGCTAGTGGGATCGCTACTTTGCTCATATCGGTATGGATGGATTGAGTTAGCGATGGTGAATAAGCGATGCCTGATGATGATGACGGTGATGATGGTGGACTAAGTTATTGATTGTAATGGCACTTCGATTGGAGTCCAGTTATGAGTGATGAACGACCAAGTGTGTGCGCTCGCGTCCACGATCGCCATTAGCATCCACGCCTAGGCCATTTAGTCCAAATGTGCAGTGGCACTGCTGCAATGTGGCTCTGGGGCAAGCCAATCTCTTCTAAGTGTATACACGAGGATGATTATGATGGTGATGACCACCATGGCTCCACTTTTTTGAATCTTTCTTATTTTTAAGCACTTTTAATTGCAACTTAAATAACTAACTAGTTCAACTTAATCATGTTAATAGTCATTTTTTTTCATTTTGACAATCTTACTGCGACGAGCAGCACAACGAGGTATATGCAAATGTGACTAATAGAATCTACTATCAAGTTGGGCCGTTTTCACGGGATATGTCTATTTCACCATTGGGACTCTCTGTGGAACGATGGGGTTGTCTGTGTCATCATGCCAGGTAGTGGTGCAACATCGATCGCGAATGGCGACATTGTTGTAGAATCGAATAATGTTAATAGGCAATTGTGAGCCAGCTTCATTGATTGCTCGTTCCGTTCCTGGTGAGATCGTTCCGGTCGGCAAGAGACAATGCGAAATGCAATGCCAGGGACCAGGCTGTACTGTTCTGAAGCGATCTTCCTTGTCGATAAATTATATTCTACCTCTCTCGCTCTGCATATCTATGTAGCTAATTTGAAAAATTTAAATTGTAAATATATTAATGAAGAGAGAGAGAGAGAGAGAGAGAGAGAGAGAAAGTCCAAAAGCGAGCACTCATTAGAGTGGACGACTTCGTTCTAATTTGACTTAGTCTTGGTTGATACAGGCACTCTCCTATCAATTCACTTTTTCACTCTCTGGCTCGTTGAATCGTAATGATTTTTAATTAATCACACTGGCCAAGCCTTTCGGTGCCCAAAGGATTGCCGGGTACGCAAACGTGTGTGCAGTTGAAGCACAAACTTTTCAATTTGTCAGTGGCCGAGCACCAAGGGACTCAGTGTGGCACTAGCGTGTCACTCTGCATTAACATCATCCTGAGGCTTGACATCTCTTGCACAGCCAAATCCAGAGGCCACGCTTTTGAATTATTCAGCAAGGGCCGAGTTTGGTCTCAAACACTAAAGTCCTCTCGAATTTAATAAAGTTTTGAATTGTATGTACGTGTGTTTCGGGCGGTTAGGTTTTTAATGAATTAGCCGCATCCAGTTTGTATGGTGGCAATTAATTTCAATCTTTATACGGAACAATTAACTTTATACAAGTGGAGGGAGTGAGTGAGCAGTGTGTTGGCTTGGTTGGATGGGGTTGGAGCCACAGTCAATCGGGGACAAGTTCGCTAGCACCTCTCTGGCCCTCTGGGGGACCATCGCGCTTGGGCTCCACACTGACTCACTGTGTCATTGCACCGAGCCCGATGGCCCCGAGTAGACCGATCGCGACAGATGTTCTTCCATCACTTTTTTACACCTCTGGTTCGTTCGATGCCCAGCGAATCTAATTGAATCGAAGTCTGGCACTGCGCAGTGCCAATCAGTGTGGCGAGTTTGCTTCCAGCTCGCAAGGCAAGTGGACTTGGATGCTTCTGTTTTGATATCGCAATCAAACAGCGTCGCTTTGTCGATCGTCAATTTGGACAACTTTGCTTGCCATCTCCCAGGAGAAGATTAATTCTCATTAACTACTGGTGTGTGATTGTATGTGAGTGAGGCAAGGAGAATAGTGCAAGTTTACAGCTAGCTCGATGCACGTCTCTGATTGCTACAATCTAGCTGTATGCGGTAATTCGATTGTAAACCTCAACTGCATGGAACAAGACAAACTCTCCGGGATTGCGATGGACAGTCATCGAGTGTCAGTTAGTGGGTCTCTCACCGCTCTCTTTTCGATTTCTCTCTGATAGCTGGCATCTATTATCGTTACCGTGGACGGAATCAAATTATCACGTTGATTGTCTCTAATGGTTATGGATGTTGGCCAGCCAGTGGGCACATTGTCCAGCTCGCCACTCGGGTGCACTCTGTGGCTTGAATTGGCAACGCGACACTGCAGAGACAATTGAATGATTGAGCTCGAGGGTTGCGCAGCACCCAGGCCTAGCCGACTTGCACTCGAAGATGGTTACAAGCAAGTCAAAATCTATTATCTATTATGATAAAGGATATGACCAGCTAGCTAATGGTCTGTTGGTCGTGGCCAGGCATCATTACCACACTTGGGCACGGGTTCGGTCTAATGGTGAGCGAGGTGTCAAGGCGACCGGACTATTGGTCAGTCCGCAGTGCGGGGGTGACCATGGATGGGGCACTCCTCATCCACCTCCTAATGGTAACTTGATTTGCTTTGCAGTAATTGCACAATACTACCCAAGTGAGGGAGTGTGGACAGTGACCAAGGGGACCGATTGAGTCACTAATGGCACCCACTTCCTCTCGACAAGTGGCCTCTCTTTGGCTACTGGAAGAACTGTGTTTGCTGAGCTCGATAGAGCAATCGAGTTCGGTGAGATTGGGCTCTGCAACGTCACTCGCGGCACCCTCTCGTCAGGTTAGCGTGGTGTGTCATCGCGCGCGCGACGCGCATCACCTGCACGTCCTTCCTGTTGACCCCTCAGTCAATTGGAGTCAAACTCTCCATTAATCAATCGACTCACACGCGTGCGCGCCGACAGACACTCCGAAAGAGAGAGAGAGAGAGAACCAGACATGGCCCAAGCGCAGTAATGACTGCTTGGCGCTAATGTTGTCCGATTGGACCTTGCGCGAACGCGGTGGCGATGACAACGGCGTCGAGCATCGCCAGTCAGTGGCCACTGGTGTCTCCACTCGGCACTGTCAGGGCATAATTTATGAAGGGGGAACAGTGTCCGAATTGAACTTATAATTAAGTGAGACACGCGGACAGTGCTTCCAATCGAGCTAACTCGGAATGCATAACGTGCTATTACGAGCGAGATCACGTAACCGGTGGAACTGTGCGCGTAGTGGACGCCCCTCTGCACCGTGTGTGTGTGCCTTTGCACCGGAATCCAGTCGGACGGGTCCCTCTGGGTTAAGCTCAAACCAAAACAATTAATCTGGACAAAATTAAAATCCTAACTAATTCAATCAATTCAGTAGTAGCTGGTGTAGAGCTATTTGGCTCTCCACTCGGCGTCTGGTGACAAGTGATGATTTGCGCATTGATTAATCGTCTACGCTAATCATCAGGCATCAACGAGGGATGCTGTCATCTGTGCTGTGTGTGTGTGTGTGTGAGCTGGCATGCCACCACAACGCTCCCGGCAGCTGCAACGAGCCTTCACTTCGAGTCAAATGGTCGTCGACTCGTCACACCACTCAATACCATTAGTATCAATCGACCGATCATAATAGACAATTTGACTGTTTGCATAATGTTGTTGCTGCTGCAGTTATCATCATCTACGCCGTCGTTGGCGAGACGAGAGGTACCGCGCAAAGAGAGAGAGAGAGAGAGAGAGAGAGAGAAGTAAATATGGCAACAAAATATAATTAAGAATTGAATAGAATTGAATTAATGGTGCTGCATAAATTATTCCGATTGACAGAGTGGTACTGGCTAGATGGCCAATTTGGCTGAGCAGAGTCTTGCGAGGATCGAGCCAGCCAGGCGACGAGTAGTAAGGGGCTCGAGTGAAATGACAGAAGACGACGAGAACGGTGGTGACGGCGAAGCGAATGAGCAAATGGAAATTGGACAAATTGCGTGATCCAGTCATATTACCAGTAGAGCGAGCCGGCTGCCAAGTCAAGCCACATTCGCTTGCTGACCAGAGGAGGGTCCTCGCGGCACGGCCATCGCCCCAGCCTACCCGATTCCGAGGTGCTCGAAGGGTTGCCCACTACCACTGTATATAACTCAAGTTAAATTAACAAACTATTGCAAACTTGCCAGACAGTAGCAATGATAATTTATGACCTGCTCTCACTCTGTTGCAGAACCCATTCTGAAGTGGGGGAGAGGCAAATGAGCCCCCAATCAATTGGTAGCTCGGAGGAGGCTCTTCCGTTTGCACCAAACGGTCTCTCTCATCCTCTCTCTCTCTCTCATTCTCTCTCTCTCACCCAGTCAATTAGGGGGACAATGCGATCTATTGTATAAGAGTGGCAAACCCATTCATAACCTTTATGGCTACGAGTTTGCAACTTTCTCGCCATCAGTGCCAACTCGTTTCCATAGATTGATACACCGAGGAAAAAAAACAACAATACTCGAATGATTCCGAAAAGAAAAGGACAGAGAAAGATTCACAAAAAAACTTTCAAAGTCAATTCAATGTAGGTATATACTTAATGGTGGTACATCTCCCCAGAGGCGACTTCACTAACTTGAACTTGCGTGCGCTTAACGAGTCATGCACACACACAGTGGGGCAAAATTAACTTACTTATTATATTAATGCTTTCAATTATATAATAAGAAAGAAGATAAGACAACAAGAACAAGCAGTGCGCTTCGGATGGTTATTAAGTCTGAAAAATCTAGGTTAAAGATTGATTGCAGCATATTTGTTTGGCATATATTGAAGGTGAGATAGAGATTGAAGGGAAATGGATTGAGAGTAGTGAGAATGTATTCCATCTATTCCGGTTGGCACACCATTCTCGTTCATTCCAGAGATTGATTCGAACACTATCTCCAAATGGAAATGTTTCCAATTGCCATGAGTTGTTATCGCAGTGGCGCATCACCTAGCTCGCGTGTCCACACTTGTTCAACTAACCAACTGTCCCTTTGTCTATCTCTTCTCTAGGTGTGGTTTCAAAATCGTCGAGCCAAATGGCGCAAGCGGGAGAACACTAAAAAAGGCAAGTACAAACGATCTGCAGTGGCCAGTGGCTGCGGTCGAAACAATACCACTGGTGCAATTGCAAGTCAAATCAAGGGAATGGAGAGAGAGAGAGAGAGAGAGAACTAGCTTACCAACTAGTGAGTGAGAGAACGAGAAATGAAATTAATTTGCTTTAATTACAACCACCAATTCATTACAGTGCCACAGTGTACAACAGGACTGATGATTTATGAGAGAGACTGGGTAGTGAGGGAGAGGAAGACAGTGAGGACTGTTCGCCGAGTCGCTGGAATATTGCAGATTCCACCGATAGCGCCCAGGAATTAATTTCGTACTCGTGGAAAGCAAGAGAACGAATATAACTGTTTTTAACTTGATTTTAATTACATTCATTAGCCCGCACCCACCACTCCACTACATGAAGGCCCCTCTCTAATGTCACTGAAACCTAATTAAATTTCAAATTACCAAATGGAAAATTGAGATTCCAAGTATATTCAAAGTTTTGAGAGCGAGGAAGTTTACAGCATGCTGAGTGACTATTGGTGATGATGACAGTCTCCTTTTGGGGATGGTCTAATTGAAAGCAATACACGGGGTGGGAAGTCCGGTTGATAGTTTAATTTTAAATTAAAACAATGAGAAAAGTTGTGGGTGCTGAGAAAGGTATGATGGTTAGATGGAACCCAACTTGTTTTCTAATTTGGCATTTCTCACTTGGGTTGCAGGACCGGGTCGACCAGCACACAACGCGCACCCGCAATCGTGCAGTGGCGAGCCAATTCCACCGGACGAAGTGGTTCGCCGTGAGCGCGACAAGAAGGAGAAGAAGCTCAAGAAACAGCTAGAGCGACAGGCCAAGAGGCTTGTGCAATCCAAACAGAAGCCTGGAGTCAACACTGCCACACTGGTTGAGGCCATTCAACAGTCGCTATGTGAGATTCGCGCCACCAACCACTATGCCAAGGAACCAGAGGACCTTGTTGGAGGTGACCTTCACACCTTGCTGGTTGAGGCACTTACACTCGAGGGCTGCAGTGAGATGCTCAAGAAGGCGTTCACGACCATACCCCAGTCGTCTTCGCGAAACCAAACTCGCTCAGTCTCACCTATCAACTTTACCAACTTTAACGCGGCAGCAGCAGCAGCAGCCGCTGCCGCCGTTGCTGCTGCCGCCAACTTGAACGGACCAAACGGTATTGGAGGCAAAGGCTCAGTACCGGGCAAGTATGGTTCAAGCATGGGTCCTGGTGACCAGAAAGCGGCTAATCCGTTCTCGATTGACAATCTCCTTTCCTCACGCCATGTCTCGGGCTCGCTTTTCTCTGCGGCGGCTGCTGCGGCAGCAGCAGCAGCAGCTTCGATCACACAACCAGTTGGGTTTTTGGTTAGTCACAAGTCTGCCAACTCGGCCTTATTGGCAGAAAGGTTTAAGCAAAAAGAGAACTACGAAGAGTTCGAAGATGAACTTGACGAGGAGCATAGCTACCACGACGACGATGTTATTTCAAATTGCTCGTATCGATCGAACACATCCGATGGCAACTTGGTGCTCTCACCGAAGCGCAAAGATCAATCACCAGTGAACGAGGCAAAGGCCATCTACCAAGTGTCAAGCGAGTCTGACCACGACCAGTGTAATCCAACCGATCTCAGCATAGTACGCGAATGTGAGTCGAGCAAGAGTCCGATGGATGACAAGCGATGCACACCACCAGCCAGTCCTGTGACATCTCAGTTCCTCTGACTACGCGATGACCTCACCACTTTGTCCTCTGTGTTCCACTGTCTCTCTGCCTGTTTGTTGCCTCTCTCTCTCTCTCTCTCTCTCTCTATCTGCTTGACTTAGCGTCATTCTCACTGTGTGTTAGAATCGCGTAGTAGAACTCTGTCGCGCTGCCCGATGATCGAGCTCGAACCAGGTCCTAAGCCTAATTATAAGCCGGCAGCTCAAGTCTCTCACCACTGTCTGTGCATAGCCCTGATCGGCTGTCCACACGGCCACCCGGGCCACCCACCAGCGTCACTTTCCTCGCCCCTTCTCTTTCTTCTTTCTCTATTTATTGTTGTGCTGTAAATAAATCTTGCTTTCAGTGACCACCTCACTAGTGTCTCTCCTCTTCCTATGTGTGTGTTGAATGAATAAAGTGATTTGTGCGGATTGACACTCACAACTGGCGGGTTACGCCTCGCCCTACGCTCTTGTTCCTTCAATTGAGCCATTTGCTGCTCATTGGTGGCATAATTTGTATCAATCGACCACGAATGGCTTGCGAGCGAGCAAAACACTCACACTTTAGTCTTGTAAAGCGGGGAAGTTTTAATGAACTCGCAATCACTTGGCAGAATAACAAGTTGTTCTGAGTTGATCAATCCTCGTGTCTGATGATAGTGAGTTGGAAAACTAATCGGATTTGGACAAGTGGCGCACTAAATCTTTTACTTTAAGCATTAAATCGAAGTGAATTAATTGTATCGGAAAACCTGGCTATAGCAGTGGATAATAGCTAGCAACAATAAAAAACTGTTCGATGTTGCAGATAGCACATCTACAATTGAGTAGAAACTTAATAATTGACTCTCTATGCGTGTAAGATGATGAAGCAGGTTAGTGTGTTGCTACAACAGGGCACTTTACATTAGCTGTCAGTGTGTGTATCTGCATTCTTCACACCAAGGCAGTATTGTTTTCCATCGCAAATGATTGGTTGTTGATGTTGGTTTAAGTGGTTAGTTGATTCGGTTCGATAGTCGCGCAAAGGATCAAATGAGGGGCGGATCGAAGCTATTGTTGCACTAGTCAACTTTAATAATGGCTTGTGGTACACACAACCGACAATCTAGTTTGCTCACTAGTAATTGCTGGTCACCTCGTCAGTGAATGCGAGTGACCAAGAGCACCAAACAACCACAAGTGGCGATGCTCAGCTAGTGTAGATATCTAATCCAATTAGCACGAGGACGTGTTTGTGTGCTCGCGTTGGCCAGCATGTTCGATCGTGCCGTACTGGACTAATTGGTGAGCCGTGCACCAACGCGAACCACCACCAGTTTGAGCCCAAATTGCACCTTGCCTTCTGAATCAGATCAACAAGACTGTGATTAATGAAGCGTCTCCATCTGAAGCCAAATATCAATAACACTCTTATATACACAAAGTCATATCCCGGTTCGAGTGATTACATTTAATCATGCAACAAGCGAGTGGTCATTGGCTAGTATGGCTACACGACCTGTTCACAGCACCCATGGCCACTAGCTAGTGCACTAGGCAGGTCAATTATTCAATTATGCTGAGCAGCAAGGAGGCCCATGGGTGCCTTGCAAGGGGTGCCATCTCACCAACACACTAAACAAACACTTCGTGGCCGAGCTTCGAACTCGTGACTAACACTATCACACCAGGCCATCGATCGATGCCGTAAATCACCGTAGCTCGAGCAACTCAACGAACGCACTGCATGCTAATGAATCGATCGCGCCAATTAGCAGCCATTACTGCGCACTGGGCCAATTGCCAGTTGGCCTATCGCATCTCTCCGATCGGGCCATTCACAGTGATGCCCATTATGGAACTTCATTCATTTCTCTCATTCTCCACGCCTCATCTTTGCATATATAAAATCATAATCTACTCGGGATCCAACAAGAGAGCTCAATGTGTTCGAATCGTCTTTACTATCATTTACTTAGTGCAACGAGGTCTACGACTCAGTGGCTAACGATCAAGGCCTGGTCATATCTATCCGGTCATCTCGGCGGTCTGTCGTCGGCAGTGGGCTTTCAATACAAACACACCATAGTGGGAGAGTAGGTCGAACCGTGCACAATGGCATCTCACTTCATTTACATAGCAATCGGTGTGTGCGAGCGCGTAATCCGATCATACACATTACATGCAGTGGCACCCGCTGCACGCCTTCCGCCAGGCCGTCTGGCGAAGCGCGTGTCCGGCACGTGATTCGTCTCGAATGAGCCTCTTCTTTACCACTCTGGCACACCGACAAGGCCCACTATAAGACTGTGAGATGTTTTGGGGGCATCGCACGAGCCGTGATGATCTCTCACTCCCTCTACCAACTCGTGTACGCGAAACAAATCACATCAGCTACGATCGCGCTAATGGATCACTGCAACAAGGCAAAAAAAACCAAAAGTCGATAGATCGAACGATTCGAGCTAAGACAATCAGGCCGCATCGGAACAAATCGTCACCGCTAATGGCAGAGGCCCAACCACTGGCCTGGGTGATCTGTCCCGTGACCCTCACTCTTGTGTGTGTGTGATCTATGCTAATTCACCCTAACAGTAGCCGATCGAAGCGCGGACAAATCGAGTCTAATTTTGTCCTGCCTATCCCCCCTATCGACCAATCAAGTCCCGATTGAACTGAAGACGATTTATCTTAGTCTCACACATTTCGACTCTTCCCTCGGTGCCCGTCTGTCGATTGGCAGAGTGAGAGATTGTGAAAGACTAAAGCGCGAGACCAAATAAAAATTTATTCACGATGAGATCTCTCACCTCTCCCCAACGCTCACACAACACTGCACGGTGAAGACAAACAGTCCAAGTTAGTGTGTGTGTGTGTGTGTGTGTGTGTGTGTGTGTGGAGATTTGTCTTCCAAATTAGTTACGATTAGCGGTGATAGTGTGCCACAGTGTCTCACACAGTAGCGAGTAGATCGTAGTGTCAAATAAATTTAAATGTTGAACTGTGACAACAGACACGCACACACACTGCCCGAACCAGCTTGCTGCATCGATTCGTCGCAAGACCAGATAACGACAACGAGTAGTTAATTCAATTCAAATTTAGCTCCACACACATTGATCACATGATACGTTGCACAGTCAATTTATTAGCCGATCAGTGGGTGTCAACTGAATCAATGGAAATAATAATACAAATAACTCAGCCAAGTTGTTTTGAATTGTATGGTGACTAAAGTGAGCAAACGAATCAATCGGTACCGTTAAATAATCTTACACTGACAAACCGGCGTCTAAATATATTTGAAATAATTATTTTTTTCCAAATATATTAGAGAACGAAAATATTTTTAAATAAATTT
>WURS02366934.1:0-17491 GCA_011762765.2 Rhinocypha anisoptera
GTGTTCTACAGTATGGTCCACTCGCATCTTTCCGATCGCTTCAACAACCGATTCTGGTTCTTTGTGTACCCCATCCCTATCACCATCGTCGGGTACATCCTGTACATGTGCACCTCGAGCTTTGGTGCCAAATACGCCGGCATGTTCCTCATGATCTTCGTCTTCTCCCAATTTGGAACCTTCTTCTCGTGGATCGCCAACGCCATCCCGCGTCCTCCTGCCAAACGTGCTGCCGCATATGGTTTTATCAACGCCATCGGCAACGCAGCGAGTATTTGGACCCCATACACCTACCGCGAGCCAGATGCCCCACATTATGCCCCAGCAATGGGTGTCTGCATCGCACTACAGGTACTGGGCTTTCTGATGGCCGTGTTCCTCGACCAGTACACGCGACACCAAAACAGGCAGCTAGTGCGCCTGGAGGATTTGAATGTCGAATTGACAGACAAGGAGCGCAAGAGACTTGAGCGCACGGCGCAGCTGAACAACGTCGGGCTTGAGCAGGCGAGACAGCTACAGAGGGGATTTAGGTATATGCTGTAGACCTCTCATGTGCATTGGATTGATTTTATGATGTGATTAATAGCTTAGAGTCCCTGTGACTAGACACTTATGAGCAAAGCAAACGTTATTTCTGACCATTTGTTCATCAATGACACTCATCGTGCAGCATTCTGGTCTACCTGCCTAAAACGGACCCGCCAAGATGTGGACCTTCCGAGCTAGCCTTATGTGGATAATCCCCATTTGTGAAGTTAACCTGTTTCGGAGAAATCGATATCTTGGCCGGTAACCTTAAAATTGACCAATAACAGCCCACAGCCATAGACCCCGTCCCAGGAATAAATTCCTCTCAGTGATGAGGACGGCAGAAAGCAGCACGATATCTGTATATACCGCATAGATTGCATGAAGGCAAAAGCCCAGAATAGATGAGATGGCCGTGGGAGGATCTTGATCGGCGGAGATCCACTATGCTCGGGGGTTATTATTAGGGCAACAGACAAGGCATACTCCGTACTTGACATGCTATACACAGAGTAATACTCTATACCGCCCTGACAAGGCTCTGTTAGTTCCAACAATAATAGGCTAAGCTCATTCCAACCCCTTCGGACCTCACGCTTGTCACCGGATTTTCACAGCCCTGTGGAGCATGCAGATCTGACCGCACTCCTGTCGACACAGGGCTTGACTATGTGAAAATGGATTTTGGGGCCAATTCTGCCGGCTTCGTGACATGGCGCAGCATAGAGTACGAGATATTTGGGGCAGGAATGCTTCCTGTCACTAATTCAGGCTGCCATATTGTAGGGGGCTGGATTTTTGAGGGCTGTTTGGGATGAAGCGTTGGTATATATATATATTATCTCTCCGTCCTAGTCTGGCTTCGAATAGCATTAAACAAACAGCCCAAGAACACCAGCGTTGGGCATTTGTCAACAGATAAATACAATTCAAGATGGTCAATGCTTTGTCTGCCGCTACGTGCGCCGTCTACGTGTTCCTCACCTTCCCAGTATTGTACGTCCTCTGCAAACACGGACGTCGAGGCTTCTTGGGATGGTTCTTCTTGTTGATCTTTTGCACTTTACGAATTATAAGTGGTGGTATGGGTGTAAAGGGGTCCTCCGGTTCCGCAGCCAACATCATTTCCAGCGTTGGACTTTCGCCTCTCATACTCGCGGCATCCGGGATCCTGCATGAAGCGTGAGTCGCATACGCCCAATTGAGCCACAAGAAAACACATCACTATTGAAACTAATATTAGAATAGGAGGATATACCGCGTTTATGGCGTCAACAAGAAAATCGAATGGGTTCTCGCACTCTTCTTCCACTTCACGGTAATCGCCGGTGTCGCTCTCACTGCGGCCGGATCCGTGAAACTTCAGGACCAAGAGCAACCAATCGACAAGGCTCAGAAGATGGTCCGGGTGGGAATGGCCATTTTGGCTGCTTCATGGGGAATGCTGGTCGGATTGGCCGGGGTTACCTTTTTCTCGCAGCGTGCAAGGAACCCTGCCATCGCGCGCGCAGGGACAGTGGTACGTCTCTCTTTGGACTTTATGATATCCTTGTACGCATAGATTGCTAACATCAAATTCCAGCTGTTTGCAGCCGTCAGCTTCTCCCTTCTCTTCATCGGCGTTCGCGTTTTCTATAGTCTCGTCGCTCTATGCTCCCAGATAGCATCTCTCAACCCGACTACCGGCGTATTCATTATCCGCTTGATATTGGGATTCTTGCCAGAATTGATTGCAACCCTTGTCTATATTGCTGCTGGTGTTAAAACACGGAATGTGGCCAGGATGGCTGATAACGATACTGGTGCTGTACCCATGGTTTATAAACAGTACTCTGCGCCTTACGCGTAGAAGCGTGAACAACGTGTGCTTCGGTGATGGCTTGGATGTTTAGTTGTATAATAAAGAGCTTACGAGTACAAATTTTATTTCACATGTTCGGATCATGGTTTTATGTGCTCCATGGACACTTCCCGACGAGTAGATCATATCAAATCTACATGAATTACCAACAGGGAGCCTCTTCGGAGCCTTCGAACAGAGCGGAGGAGTGGTCAGTACAGGCCAGGGCCAGCGTATTCGGAAAATCCATGTTGACGGAACTGCTGACCGATTGTAAATGGACTACCTGAGGGCTGAGAACGCTTTGTCTCGACGGTGAGTTTACCCTTGAGAATGAAAGTCCTCAATCGATTTCAAATAGAACATCCTGGAATTAACTTCTTACGACTACAATGGCTGGACTATTCGCCTGTCCGCCGGGGACGCGTTCTCCCAATAAAATCAGCCGTGGGCCCATATTGCTGATGGAAAACCTCTCAAGGCTCATGATGCCGCAATGTGCATCTCTGTTGACAATGAGATTCTGCCCACCTCCTCAGATAATGGCATGTACTGGTTGATTCCGGACTGGTCAACTCTTCTCCCGACGGCTATACCAGGAAATGCGCAGGTAATGTGCGCCTTAGACTTTACACTGCCAGCCAGTTCAGTTTGTCAAGCTGCCTGCCCTCGGCATACGCTGGCAAGGGTCTTGCAACATGCGCAGCAAACCTGGGCCTTGAATTTTCTCGTCAGCTTTGAGGTGGAATTGGTGGTGATGATAGCCAATCCAATTACGGGAAAGATGGACAAGTGCAGTCAAGGATTGGGGATGCTGGGGATGTCTGGTCTGCGACATCCATGCTACCAGTATGTTGAGCAATGTGTAACACAACTCGAGGCTCGCGGCGTCAATTTGCAGGCGATACACACAGAGGGCTTTCGAGGACAATACAAGTTCGCCTTGGCACCGCTACCACCTCCCCAGGCGGTTGATCTATAACTGCTGGTCCATGGTTACCTCAAGGACATATTTTCTCGTCAGGGCTACATGGTTACCGTATCCCCCAAACCTGTGGCTTCTGACCCCCTGGCGAACGGCCAGCACACGCACATCTCTTTGCAGCCTTGCTGGATGCGGATTCTGGCTCCCTCGCCTCGATAATCGGCCGTCTGATGATAGTTCTTTATGTTGAAATGAAACGTCATGAATTGGCCCGTCTCAAAAGAATGGACGTGGAGGAGGTCAGAAAGCTATTCATCGAGTTATTCTGATTAAGCATGCTTGTATTTTCTGCAGTGTACAACAGCTAGAGAAAAATGATGTATAGGGCCGAGAATATGTTCAAACCAGATAGAAGGCAATAATCGGAGTCAGCTAATGCATATAAACGTTTAACATTGACTCCCTGCCTCGAATTATGAACAATTGAAATCACATTGGTCTATCTAGATACATACATGACCCAAGAGTCCTGCTAACCCAAATTATACCCAACTTTTGATCCGACAACAGTCCGCGGGCTCTATGATTTCTCAATTTCCCAATTAAAATGCTTCCAGACTCGACTTTTCGGCCAGCTTTCCGCCCTGCGCACATAGGGCCAAATAATCCACTTCTTTATCAAACTTTTCCACCGACGTCTCAGATGAAGACGACCCTTGCTCAGAAGGCGACACAGACGGAGAGCTGCTCATGGACATCTGGCAGTGTGTGTTGATAAAGTGACTAACCAGGTGAATATGATCCTCATTCAAGAGCTTAAAGTGGTTATCACAAGGAACAATATGTGTGCTGAGGTCGACACATCGAGACTGCCACCACTCTGCGATCCCATCCTGAAGTCGCTCTGGCAGAGTAAGATAGAGACACAGACCCTGGTACAGGGGGGGTTTGCGAGTTTTCCTCACAGTGGTGGCAAGTCGGTCGTAATGCTGCTCAAAGAGAGTCAGATTTTCGGCCTCCAGACCAAGCATGCCCAGCGAGTTGCGGATGGCTGCTTCACGCTGGTGCGAATCATCCATGGATGGACTCTCTGGTCCGTATGAGCCTGGATCAAGCAGAATGACCGAATCAGGTTGGTGTTTGTATGAGTCTTCCCACAGGAGTGCCATTTCAAACGCAATTTGTCCGCCAATCGAGTATCCTGCGAGATACACAGGCTCTATTGGATCCACGAGTGTTTTGATGTCATTGAGGTACGAATGAGCCCATTCGGTGATTGTTCTGGGGCATTCAGGCTTACCGAAGAATGGGTCGTCAATAAGAATTACATCAAGTCGATCATCGAGTAACGGTACCAGAGGCTCCAGAATGGTTGACTGCGCCAGGAATGGATGGATGAGGACGATAGTCCCTTTGCTATGCTGGCGTCGGTGAACATGCAAGTGGTCGGGAACACCTTCATCGTTCGAAGTCTTGGTATCACGGATCCTGGCTGCCTGCATTTGAATGGTAGATGACTGCGAGAGATCCTTCATGCTGAGGTGGATGTCGTTTTGTCGGAGGAGAGCAAGAAGGATAATGGCACTAAGAGAATCACCCCCCATGTGCACGAAAGGAGTTGTGATGTCCAAGTCATCCTCCACACCGAGGGCTTGAGACCAGAGCGATGAGATCTTGGCCTCGAGGGTACCTGGCTCTGCACAGATGGGAATGTCTGGCTTATTCCTGGCGCTTTCAATACAGCTTCCGTACTTCTCTTCTCCCATTTGCCGGATGGCTTTCATGTCCATTTTACCGCTGGCTGTTCGAGGCAAGGGGTCAGTTTGAATGCAATAGTGATCCGGGATCATATAGCTCGGTACATGCTGCGCGATATGGTTTCGGACAACTTTTGCAAAGGGAATTTCATTGAAGGAGGCTTCTTGATCAGCTTCCACAAACGCAATCAGTGTCTCTCGACCATTCCTGTCCACCTTGGTCACAGCACAGGCGTTTATCAGTGGATGGCTCAGTGCGACAGATGACAGCTCGTGCAGGTCAATTCGAAGACCTCGGAGTTTGACCTGGCTGTCGATGCGGCCCAGATATTCAAGGAGGCCGTCGCCATGGAGTCTCCCCAGGTCGCCTGTCCGATAAATCCTGTTTTTACCGTGTTGCTGGAAGGGATTGGACGAGGATCCAGAGTGACCTATATATCCCCGTGCCAACTGTGGTCCACTAATACACATCTCACCAACACCACCCACATGGACTTGCTCATCGGTCCCAGGGCGTAGGATGTGGATCTGGCACCCTCGAGTTGGTTTACCAATTGGGACAAAGGCCGGCTCACCAGATGTGTTGACTCCTCGTTCCTGTAACAGACAAGCGCTTACTTCAATGGTCGTCTCCGATGGTCCGTAGCCATTCCAGATAGTCAATTCCTTGGGTGCATGTCGAAGGAAGTCTGGTTGGAATGGCTCGCCCCCAAAGATCATGGTATTAAGGAAAGCCAGTCGTTGGCTGTCATGGAGATCCTTTGTCAGAAGAGTTCCCATAGTGGGAGTTAACGCCAAGTGCGTGATGTACAAATCGTCGAGCCAGCCGGTTAGCCTGGAGAACAGATTCTCTCGTCCGACCAACGACAAGCGTCCGCCTTTGCAAAGTGTACTGAAGATATCACCAATAGCTGCATCAAAGGTATACTCCAACCACGCAAGCCTGTTCGATGTCCATGAGCAATCGTTGCTTCCCTCATTGGACAACGCAAATGCAGCCAGGCTGCGGTGTTCGACCAACACTCCCTTGGGTGTGCCGGTAGACCCTGAGGTGAAGACAATATAGGCGAGAGCGTCCAAAGAGGACGGTCTCAGAATATGTAGTGACTCACTTATCTGTTCAAGGTCATTTCTGGTATAAAGGTATGCACCTGTGGAGTTAGATAAAGTATTGAGCTTCTCACCACCATGGATACCATCCCAAATCAAGACCTTGGGCTTCGTGGCGGCGAATATTGCCTCAAGTCTCTTAACAGGATTATCTACGTTCAAGGGAATGAAAGCTGCACCGGCCTTCAAAACCGCGAGGATGCTGACTACCATGTTGACAGACTTCTTGAAAAATATCGGAATCAACGGCTGACTGGAGGAATGGGTGACTTGGCCGTCAAGCAGTCTTCGGATCCCAGTGGCTATCCTGGTACTCATCGTGTCCAGCTGCCAGTAAGTGAGGTACTCCTTGTTCTCGAACTGGAGGGCGATTCTTTCCGGCATCTTGATGGCCCGCTGGTGGATGATTTCATCCACGGTGTTCATGCCTTCAGCATCTCCCCATCCATTAGCGAACTCCTGCAACACTTCCTGTTCTTTGCGAGTGGTTGGGAGCTTCGACTCGATCCCCAGCCCAGATGTTACTCCATCTGCCATCATATCCAGCGCACCCACAGCATGTTGAAGGATCCAACCGACATCCGTGGATGGTACTAGGACGGGATCAAACACGCATTGTATCTCCAGATGACCTGTTGTGTCATTGCAGGCCACTTCGAATATTAAAGGGAAGTCAAGCTGACCACTGCTGCCTATCACGGGCGTAAATTTGAACAGCGAGTCGGATTTGTTGTCAAGCTGCTGACAGACGAATAAAACCTGGAAGGGCGAAATTTCAGGATTTTGGGTCACTTTTCGAATAGGCAGCAGTCCGGATTGCTGGTATGGGATCGTGTCCAGATATGAATTCCTGGCCCTGGTGAGCAACTTTTCCAATGAAATCCTCTTGTTGTTGCTGTCTGATAATTGAATGCGGACTGGATGCGTTGCTATACAGGGTCCAGCAATGAAGCCATCGTGAGACCGTCCACTGGACACCTCACCCAAAACCACGTCGTCCGAGTCACTGTGGGTTGCGATTGTCAAAGCCACTGCTGCTCTTGCTATCCCGGCCGCCGTATTATGGAGTTTCTTGGAGATATTGCGTGCGTTGTTTTTCCATTCAACCTTCTTGATCTCCGGCATTCGATTGCTTTCCAGCGGGCCACTAAGGCCACTTGCAACAGGCCAAGTGACGACAGGGGCACCGTGAAGGTATGTTTTCCAGAAGCTGGAATTTTCATGCGGATCCGTATCTTGTAGGGCGCGAACGAAGGTCGAGAAGGGAATATGGCGCTGCTGCTCAAATACCTCTGCATGTTTCCCATTGCTAGCTTGATGATAGTTACGAGATAGTCTGTCAAGGACGAAGCAAATGTAGGACCCGTCCTGTAGTGCGTGATGAATTGTAAGCTCCAAAGCCCATTCCTCAGAACTCTGACCCTCTATGATACCTAATGAGACTGGTATATGGCCAATACCGAGATCAACAGTGGTGGAGGAAGTAACCCCGTGAAGACTTGAAGCCCTGCGCACCTCCGGTGAGTTAATGTTGAGAATTGCCTGCAAGAAGGCACTGCCGCAGATTCCGTTCTGTCCCAGGGACTTTGTTACAGGTAAGAATGCGGTGCGAAGCATGTCCTCTTGCTCAACAGTTGCCCGCCATGCGGATTGCAAAGTGTCGACGTTGAGGTCCGCGTTGAACTCGATCTTCAACTTCGAGCGATAGACCGAAGCACCCTCGAGTGCCATGTCAGTGCTGAGAACGCCTTCTTGAAAAGGAGTACATGGCATGACGTCCACCACATCTTCCGTGGACAGGCCGACTGCCTTGGCTACCTCGCGCCATCCCACTACCTCTAACTGCTGGGGAATGTCGTCGTGGCTGG
Organism: Rhinocypha anisoptera; assembly: GCA_011762765.2. NCBI lineage: Eukaryota > Metazoa > Arthropoda > Insecta > Odonata > Chlorocyphidae > Rhinocypha > Rhinocypha anisoptera. The sequence continues at coordinate 8,032 of WURS02366934.1, forward strand.
GTCCATCTTCACCATCATCGTCATGGAGAAGACTGTTATCATTTGAACAAATGCGCCGGGCCAAAGCTTCGGGTGTCGGGCAGTCAAACAGGTCTTTCACGTTGATCGTGCATGCCAAACGTCGAACAATCTTAGAAGTTGCTCGTGTCGCCAGTAGTGAGTGTCCTCCAAGATCGAAGAAGTTATGTTCAATGCCAACACGGGTACCGAGCACGTTGGTGAACTCCTCACAGATGGCACGCTCCCACTCGTTTCTTGCTGCTACGTAACCCGTGTCGTCTTTCACTGGTTCCACCTGGCCAGCATCTGCCATGTCTGAGAGGGCTCGCCGGTCTACCTTGCCACTGTTGTTGATGGGGAGTTCGTCCAGGACTTTGATTACCGCGGGAACCATGTATGAGGGCAGTTGCCTCTGTAGCGTAGCACGTAATACCTTGTCCAAGTTTGGGCTACATTTCTTCTCCATTGGTGAACTCGTAAACCCATGCGGTGCGCGACCTTCATGATCGGTAGGGAAGCGAAACATCGTCCGCTCCATGCCATGCGCAGGCTGGATGTCATGGAAGACGGCATCCAATCCGCCCTTTTGCGAGAATTGTCGTGCCCAGCTCACTTCCACGCGGAATCCTGTTTGTCGACCCAATTCCACCAGCTCAAGTGCTGAGAGTGACGGACATTTATTTGCCTCTTGTCGCAGTAGTGATATCCATTCTGAATCTGAATCCGCAATATCATCATAACTTGACATGGAATTCGCAATGTGTCTTTCGAGTATTGTCTTGCTGTGAGGGATATTTGCGATGGCCACCACGGATGTATTGGGGCTATTTCGCAAGATATCACGGAGTGCTCCGTGAGTCAATCCATTTAGAGCAAAATCGATCCACTGGTCCTTTCCTACCTCATGAACAGGCAAGTGGCGATGTTGATGAACAGTATGAATGACAGCAGCAAACCGATAACAGCTTAGCTCATTGGTAGCTCTCATTCTCTTGGGAATTATCTCAACATGGCGAATCAGACCCGGGAACCTGTCCGACAAAGACGTAAAGAAGGCAGGATCAGCGAGAAACTCGGTCTCATTGCCCATACTCTCTTCTATACTCTGGCGCATGGCACTCTTGCTGGCCTTGTTGCCCTCGTTATACAATGCTTTGGTTACCTGGAATTGATCGTAAAGCGCCCAAGACCTCATGTCGCCAAAGCAAATGGTTTTCGACTTGCTGGCCCCAAGAAGACCCTGGAGCACTTGGAGCGTGTAATCTGCACTCGGAAAGTACTGGGCCACTGAGTTCACCACCACTAGGTCGGGCTGAATTCTGGTTCCCTCGAGTTTGTCCAGGTCTGTGGCCATTCCAACATGGACCTCAATCCGGTCTGCCAGCTCCGGCACTGTCTGAGCCACTGCATTTTGTACGAAATCCACAATAGACGGTACGGGATCAAGGCCAACATATCGCTCCAAACCTTCGGTCAGATTGAAGAGAATCATGCCCGATCCGGTTCCAATCTCGAGAACATTGCCAGATGGCAGGCCGTTTCTTATCGTTGCCATAGTGTCATCCAGCCACTCATTCATATCCGTTTTGTCGATGTCCTTCCCGTCATACATGGATTTCCACCCGGTAAAGTCGCTTCCTGCCTGATGGGTTTCGATGGCTGTGTTATAGGTAGTTGAAGTGAAAATTTCTTTCCACCCCTCCTCCTGCTCCTGCTCCCGCTCGCCATTGGCACATTTATGATGGGAGACGTCCACGACATTCTTCTCGGTGACGAAGCCCAGCAACTGTGCCTCCTGTCCCTCGGGCTTCCTCATAATCACGGCGGCTTCATCCACGAGCCCCGAGCTGAGTAAGGCGTGTTCAATCTCTCCCAGCTCGACTCGAAACCCTCGGATCTTTATTTGGTAATCCATTCGGCCACAGTATTCTATCTGCCCGTCGGCAGGTCGATAGCGGACCCGGTCACCTGTGCAGTAAGCTCTCACCTGTTCCCCGTTGATCTCGATCATGACGAAATTTTCACGAGTCTTGACAGGATCTGTATACCCGCGGGCTAGTCCGTCACCGACGACTACCAACTCGCCCATGACACCAAGCGGCACTATGCGCTTTTGTCTATCCACGATGTATGCTCCAGAGTTGCGCGCTGCTCGACCAATAGGTACACCCCTGTCGCTCGTGTACTTACTGTACTCATCCCGAACAGCACCCTTCCGGAGGGGGTATGCTGTACTGTAAATGGTGTTTTCCGTTGGTCCATAGACATGGATGACTTCATCTTGTACCAGTGATAGTGCCTTGTACATGTCGTCCGGGTCTGACCTCTCTCCACCAACGCATAGCGTATGAAGTTCTGCCAGCGCCGACGGGGCTTCCACGAGATACTGCTTCAGTAATGCCGGTGTGATGAATGCGGAACGGATTTTCTCCCGCGAAAAGATATCTTGTATTACGCCATAGTTCAGTGCGGACATTTGATCGATGCAGACCACCCTGCCGCCGTTGAGCAACGGACCGTAGATTTCCCATGTTGAAGAGTCAAACGCAATGCTGCTTATGTGGGCAAAGGAACTTGACAACACTTGTTCCCTGACAATATTTGAGTTCTTGACGCATGAAACGATGCACCGGTGCTCAACCAAAACACCCTTTGGTCGACCAGTTGAGCCCGAGGTGTATATCACTTCTGCTAGGCTATGAGCCGTGGGACGATTGGCTGCAATATCGAAAGATCCCATCCGGCTACCTGCATCAAGAGCATGCTGTATGGACACCAATTCGAGGTTTTCAAGTGCAATATCAGGGCAATGAACATCTTGTCCCGTGAGAACGAGTATAGGGCCTTCGACAGAGCTGAGAATGGTATTGACTCGCTCAGCTGGAATTTTCAAATCCAATGGCAGATACGCTAAATTCGCCTTCAAAATACCGAAGAAGGAAATAATTGTCTGACATGACCGCTGTGCGAGTACCGCTATGAATGTCTCTGGTGCATATCCACGGCTGTGGAACCAGCGAGCAAGCTCATCGGATCTCTGATCCAGCTCCGAGTATGTCAATTGACCAGACGCATCCTTGACTGCGACCGCATGGGGGTTCTCAACAACCTGTTCGCTGAAAACATCAATGATGGTGGAGTCTCGAGGGTAGTCCGTACGATGAGGCTTCATCAAACCCATATCGTATAGGGATGAGTGGCCGTTTGACAGAGCGATGTCCTCAATTCGTGTCCCAGAGCTGTCCATTCCTCTCTCTAGAATCTCGAGGAAAACAGAATTCACCGTCTCGATTGTTCGAGGGTGAAAAAGATCCGCTGCGTACACAATCTCCCCTTCTAAACCCTCGTTGCTCTGATATAAGTGAACCTCGATGTCGAAGTTCGTAGCATACTTAGCATTTTCGTTGCCCGCATGTATGACTTTGAGGGGGTTATCGTCAAAGCCCGCCGTATGGACGGCGAATAGGGTCTGAATAAGAGGATTGTGACATTTGACTACCGCGGGTTGCAATCTGGGCACAATCGTCTCAAGGGGAACTTCCTCGTGAGCAAGAGCGGCCGCTACTTTGCTCTTGATATGCTTAACCAATTGTGCGAATGTGCTTTCCTCCTCAACGTGAACTCGCATGCATTGCACGTTGGAAAAAGGGCCAAAGGCACCAATGGTTGCATCGTCAGTGCCAGTCATGCGATAATGGGCTGCTCGAAACGCTGCAAGTAAAGAAATGAACGGCGTCGTCTGAAAATTTTTGCTGAAATGTTGTAACGCATGATATAGCGCACCCTTGACTTGTGTCTCGAGCACACCCATCTTCCCAGACGGAATCTCAGGGCGACTTCTATCGCAATGGAACTCGGCTGGCTTACTACTTCCGAGCTCCCGAGTCCAATATTCCTCTTGTGTTTCAAAGACATCTGTTGATGTAGAGCCGATATAGCTATCGAGTGTTTTGTTTCCAGCCCGGATACAGTCCACAGCATGTGCAAGGTCGTAGTCCTCCAACTGGGCCCGGTAGTCCTGTACCCAATCAAGAGAAGCACAGAATAATTCGTGCAAAGTCTGTATTGTCTCGGCAGTAAATTTCTCGCGGTCGTATACGGTACTGATGTCGAAAGTACCCTGTTTGGGCGGCAACAACTCCACGGTGATGGGAATATCGTATTTTATTTCTCTCCCGGACCATTCCCAGTCACCCACTCCATTATATGGATATGAGTCGTCTGTCTGGCAAGTGAAACACACCTCGAGATGTCGGGTAAGGCCAGGAAAAAGGGAGCGTAACTGGCCCATCGAGAAAGCATGGTTGATATCATTCGATGATCTCAGATATTTGGAAACCTGTGACAAAGATGGATTGCTTGCAAAGTTAACCCAACGAATCTGGGGAACAATCATGAGGCCAAAGGTTCTCTGCAATTCCTCGGACATGACGCCACGCCCCGAAGTGATTTCCTGGAAGACCGTTTCTTTCGTCCCTTGCAAAGTACAGAGTGTTATGGCAAGTGCCAATCGCGCCATCCAGGCAGGCACTGCGGCAGACCCAGCTCGGAGTGGTATATCAGTGCGTACACTGCGTGTTAGCTCGCCTTGTCCGGCCCGGGCTCTTGAAACTGAGCCCCCAAGAGCCCTGAGGTTAGGTTTTGTTGGCGAAAGTTTCTTGTGCAGTTCAAGCTGTACCTGGGGGCTGCTTCTCGATTCAAGCTCCTTGCGAGTGACGAAGAAATTCGACTCTGTGGTTGCTGAGCCAGGGCTCGTCAGTTCTTTATGTATGCTGTGTAGGAATCGACAAGCTGTAGTCCCATCCATTAAAGCGTGGTGGTAACTCAAACTCAAAATTGACCCTTGTCCATGGGGCAAGTGGACAACGGAGATCTTCCACGGCATCTCCCCTTGCCACCGTTCTTCTGCAATGTCTTTTCTGTATCCCACAATGTGAAATCGAACAGGAGCAGGGCGGAACCTGGAGTCACTGGACGAGTATTCCCAGAAAAGGCGCGCCTGCCGCCCTACATAGTCTGCATCGAGGACGGCAATAGATGTCAGGCTAGATTCCATGTGATCCGCATTGTCATTCCAGCAGTATATGGACCGGAGGACCGCATGTCGGCGAGCGAGTGCATGTACAGCGTCGTATAGTCGATCTGTGGGAATAGTATTGGGAGTAGTGAAGTGATATGTTTCGACGTAGACGCGGTGATCCGGGTACATCATTGTTGCAAGAATCATTTCCTCTTGCATCTTGGATGGTTCATAGACTGCTTGCACATATTGAGGGGGAATGCCAAGATCGTGGATAGCATTGACGATGCTTTTTGGCCGATCATCGTCGCCATCCAGTAAATAACTGACCATGATGTTGGTTATGCGGATCACGGTCGAGGAGGTAGAGAGCTCAAGGGGGAGAAAGAAAAAGACATACAAAGAGAACAAAAAATAAAGTACCAGCGAGTGTAGGCAGTCAAGCAGGACTTGAATTGATCTGGGAACGACACCGAGTTTTACAGGGCCAGTGCATAGTCCTTAAATCCTCGCTCAGCTTACAATTTTATGCAGTATTGCATTATACAACTCACATGCCCAAGCACAGTCAGCTCGTGTTGGGCTTGTATACGATCTCTCTTTCAGCTGATGGGCTAGACCAAAATATATTGGCTTCCAGTCCTGGAGCTGCAGTACCTGAATGCACTACCGGGATCATGGGTCAGAAAAAAGGTGAAAAGACCTTGACTGAATGGTTTTAAATCTGTCTCGAAGGGTACGCAATGGGCGTCGTATTTCCTCCTTCAGCTGTACAAACCATCGTCTCATATTTCCTTTGCTCAGCTGCATACCACTATTTTGGTCTGAAGGAGACATTTTGAAAAATTTTGCATCGACGATCCATGTCTATCAGGCAGGATGAAAATTACTCAAATTTTGTATGGCAGCATTTGACAGAGCCAAATTGTGTATTTTAACAAGCTCCAGCGCATAGAAGATAATACCCCTGCTGCAACCATCATGTTTCGAGTCAGATCAATGATGATGGTATCCGGAGTAGATGACATCCAATTCCCCTAGATCCAATCGATAAAGGGTATAAATCGATGAGCGAACCTAGAAACATAACTTTTGTAACTTCTCCGTTACAACCGCACGCGGACATTGTACCTGATTCTCCCAATTCCTGTCCTTGACATCCAACATGCCCTCGCTATCCGGAGTATATACCTCGTTTTCAGGCCACACTCTGGGAGTTGATGAAGAAGGCCGCCTCGTCCTTGTTACTAGAGCCAGTCAACCAAAGACGCAGAGTAAACTTCGGGCAAACGCTGAGTTCTGGCTATGCCGTGATGACGGCGTAAGTTGCTTCCCTATTTTTTTCTTGTTTCATACCAGACTAATCAAGAATCCCGGTCTAGCTTACTGGCAAGTTTGGCAATCCTGACAAGGTATGTGAGACATCATGCGTTTCGAAATCCTTTCGAATATACTGAAGCCAGTATCACAATGTTACTTAGGTGAAACTCCGTGTAGAGGACCAGGAATACCATATATGGGTCGAACCGCGAGGATTCAGCGAGGGAGAAAATGAGGTAAGTCACCGTAATAGCATATTTTTTTTCTATTCCATGCTTGCTACAGGGAAGTTTCTGACTGGCGAGTTTCTTATTGTAGTATGGGCTGGTTCCTGTTGTTCCTGGCGAAGGATACAGCAGCCGGTTTTTGGCGGTGGACGACAAATTAGGGCTTCTGCGGATCGTGGACGAGTGGACGACGGACCAGGCCAAGTTCCGGTGTGTGGAATAGATCTGGGAAGCATTGGATGTCCTCGAGTCTAGAAGACCCTTCTGGATCACAATTATTGTTAACCAGGCCTTGATTTCTGCAGGGAGGATGTCACAAGCACCACTTCGCGCATCCGGCCGTATTCAAATCTCACTGCAGGCTTGCTGCAAATCGATTGGCGCGGTTATGGTAAAATGAACCATGGAAATTATTAGTCTTAGTTACACTAAAGAAATTTGTTACCCCAATCTCACTGCTCAACCGGGCAAATATGAAAATCCCGACAATCTTTTTATGCAATCCAGCGTACCACGTAGCACAACATTAGCTCTTAATTCTTATCCTAATTCGAAAGTAATATCCTACTCAGATAATGTAGTTCTCGCTGTAATTACACCCATTCTAATCTTGCAAGGATGGAACAACTTGCTGGAGTAGTAAATCCTCAGTAACCTGCCAAATTTGTGGCGTGTTCTGCGACTCAAACGCAGCCCCAGTGTAGTACGTATTCAAAGTATCCTGTAAGCCATTGAGTTTGTCATAGAATCCATTGGCAATGGCGTCCGCTGAGACCGTCAGATGGTAAGGACTATGGTTCCCGACGACGACGAATTCCGGCTCCGAGACATCCTCGATATTGGTGATACTCAAAAGCCGGCGGATGTCCTGCAAAATGCCTTCCTTGACCTGGTCCTCCGACAGGGGACGAGGGCTGGCGTAGTGGACAGTTCGCAGAGAGTGCACTTCGTTTGGACGCAGCAGCACCATGCTGGGAACCTGCGGGCGGAGAAAGGGGTCGTTGGTGCCACGATTCTGGTAACATACATTTTCAGGGAGACCTGTGATTCGCACCAGCGCCGGGTAGAAATAGATGTTGTCAAACTGGGAGAAGACTTTTGTCTCAGCATCGGTGAGGCCGAATCCCGCCAAGTTGTCCGGTTTGGGAGGCGCGGCGACGATAATCTTCTTTGCGCGGATGAGCTTCTGTCCGGAGGGGCTCTGCACCTCAATGTAGTTCCATCCGTCACTGTGACCTCGCTGTGAACGCTTTATGTGAGAGCTCAAAAGTACATCCTCACCTAGCTCCCTCTGCGCTGCCACATATGGAGCGCTATTGTTGCGATCGACGGGACGCAGGAAATTGGTTTTGGCTCCCTCCATCACATCCAAGTTGAGATACTTGAAGACGTAGAGTGTCGGCTTGGCGGCCCAGTCGCCTAGCGGATTGACCAATGTCCCCAGCTCGAAGATGGCGGCTTCCATAGTATGTTTCCGAAGGAAGTCACCGAAAGGAAGCAGTAGATCCTCAGGAACAGGACTGGGCAAATCGAATCCTGCTTTCAGGTATGGATACCGGGCCAATTCCGCAAGATATTTTTCTTTGGCCTGGGCAGCCTCAGTTGGAGGGGGATACGAGGACGAGGCGACCCGGGTCTCGGCATGCAGGTCGACCATATCCAGGTGGAAGTCGAATGAGACTGGCGACAGGGGTATTTTGAAATGGTCGAAAAAGGCTCGCACTAGCGGTAAGTTCTGAAAATAGGTGACACCGTAGTCAATACTCTGGCCAGTGACTGGGTCCATGTATGTGGTAGTTTGGCCTCCCAGGCGAGCCTGTCGCTCAATTACCACGACACTCTTATTCAGCTGGCGCAATCGTATGGCAGAGTACGTTCCTGCCGCACCACCCCCTATCACACACACTTCACGAGTAATGGTGTTGGAAGCGCCATACTGGGCAAAGTCCATTGGTGGTCGATGGGCGTTTCTATCCATAATTTGGGAATTGAATAGGTTGAGGGGCGGTATAAGCAATCTCATTCGAGGAGTTTTCACGAATATAGGATGTGGAAATCAAGAACATTCAGCGATGGACGCATATATAAGCACCATCTCAATGCTGATAATTATGCCCAAGGATGCTCTACTATTGGGGCGATTCATTGGGAAGCTTGTCATTCATGCACTATTTTCATCGGTACTGCTCAGTTTGTTTCGCACTACGGAATACGGATATCTGCATTTGGGAACGTAAGCCGCATAGGGAAGATAAATTTAAAGGATTTAGAGCTGATTCGTATCTGCACGTCGTCATGGTTCGTTTACACTAATGCTTGGTTCGAATTGGGCCTGGGCCCCTTTTCAGCTGAGTCCCAGTCTCAATGCTCAAGGACCACTTTGCGCTAATGTATGATCCTGGTATAGTCGTCACAATATAATCCTGGGTTCCAGGAAGCAAGGCCGACGGGCGAGCAGCTTACGAACCATTAAACGGAATGGAGTGTCTTACTTTCTTGATTTGGCTTTCATTGAAATGTCCGGTGTATTATTAGGGCTATAATAGCCATTAGATTTTAATATGGATAACTAACAATTCTTTTGCGATATCAACTACTATTACTATACATTTTCTACAATCCATATGTGAATATCCATGAATTTTTACAATTCGTAACCAACTTCTGCTCTAATATTCTTGTTCTGCGGTGGCATGTTCCCGTTGGGGGTTTTCTTGGTTTTTATGCTACTTGTTCTCGGAAGTCTGAAGCCAACACATCTTAAAGCTCAATATTACTCCGCAGCAAATGTTTTACTACCCTTCAAGGGGTAGGCCGTGGTGGTGTAGTAGTATGCCGTCAAGTAAGGTCCCTTCTTCTCACTGTAGGCAAATGAGAGGCAAGTGATGACCCG
>WURS02367045.1:0-17490 GCA_011762765.2 Rhinocypha anisoptera
GTTATATCGAATTTACGTAGTATCAAATAATAACTCCATAAGAATACATAGAGGGACGATCGGGACCGCTTCATCGGCTGCATAAAATCAAATATTTCGTAAAATCGGAATGCATAAAATCGAGATTCTACTGTATTGTGGTATGGGTCCAGGATGTGGAAGTAGTTAGTGCCGATGAAAGTGGATTTCAATCGCGGGTATTTTATAGAAATTTCCGGTACTTATGTTTTGCGGGCTAGGGTAGTTAAGAGTCAGAATTTAAGGTTGGAAATGGCAGAAATTAAGGAAGAGTCCACATTAATGAAACTTAAGGATGATAACTATTATGCGTGGTCCGTGCGATTGAGAGCAATATCGGAAAATAGGGGTTGTTGGTGTGTCATAGAGCCTGGTTAACTGGAGATTTGCAGAAGCACAAAAGAAAGAGAACGATCATGCTAGGTTATTTCTAATCACGGTTATCGTGGATTGTTACCTTGACAACATTGGGGAATTTGAGTTTGAACATGAAATCTGGTGTGAATTGGAGAGTTTTCCACTGACAGATGGGAATTGTAAACTCCCTAATGCTATTGAAAAAATTAGTGTTGACGTGGAAGGACACTATGACCATGCAGGAATACATTTCCAAAGTGATTGGTTTGCATCACAGAATAGCTAAGGGAGGACCTTTGGAGTTAAATGATCGTGCTTTTGGGAGCTTTCCTGTTAATGATTGCCACTAAATACCGATGAGGGATTGGTTCAGAGTTTGGAAAAGGATGAGTCCATGCTGTCCACAAGACTCATTAAACCCCACTGTTGCTGGAGGAAAAACAGCTGTTAAGGGAAAAGGAGTACCAGGATAAACCCCAAAATAGTGAAAGAGTGCTAGCAGTCCAGAGAGGTGGACCGAGGCATTTTCCCCATCCTGCCAGCGCAGGGAAAAGCGAAGAGAAGAAGTTGATCACTTGTTACGTTTGTGGCAAGCTGGGACATATCTCAAGGTACTGTAGACAGTGGTTTAAGGGCCAACAGAGGTGAGGTGAGAGAAGAAAAAAACAACAATAGGGCTAGTGTTGTGTGTGAAGAGTTTGTGTCTTTATGTCCCTCAGATGAAATAGTTGATCCCAAAAGAAATGAGTGTTTTTTAGATTCTGGAGCTTCTAGCCATATGAGTCCAAACAGACTATTTTGTAAATTTTGTACCTAAGAATTGTGGACATATACATATTGGTGATGGAACATAGATAGCTATTAATGGTTTTGGTGACGTTCCAATGATTGTAATGGAGGAACATGGTGGATCTAAGGTGTCTTTGACCAAAGTGTTGTATGTCCCAGGGTTAGCATTCAATCTTGTGTCCTGTAGAAGGCTTGAAGAGAAAGGGTGTACTATTATTATTAAAGATGGTTGCATGAGTGCGAAAAGATAGGAATGTGCTCATGATTGGGACTTTCGCTGCAGGTATGTATGTCATAAGGTCAGAAAAACCCAATTTGGAAATTCCCTATAAGGAACATGCTGCTAAAGCATTAGATTTAACATTATGGCATAGAAGGTGAGGACACACCCACAAGGAAGCACTAGTAAAGTTAAAGAGTCTGGAAATTGTCAATCAAACTAGTCAAAAAGATTGTGACGTCTGTCTTAAAGGCAAATTGACAAAGAAAAGGTTTCCAAAAGAAACAACTTCTGAGCAAGCCAAAAATGTTCTAGATTGTCCACACAGAAAATCGTTCCCATGTCAGCAGGTGGTTCCCAATATCTACATCTACGTAATACCCTTCAATATGCAGTGACTTTCATTGATGAATGTACAAACTATGTTTTTGTCAGGATGCTGAAAAGGAAATGTGATAACTTTAATGAGTTTGTTAAATTCCAAAAACAATTTCAGAGACAGAAGGGAAAACAGATAAAGCATATTCAAAGTGACAATGGTGGTGAATACATTGCTAGTCAATTTCAGAAACACCTTGATGACTGTGGAATTACTAGGAGATTTCCAGTACCAAGAATACCCGAGAAAAATGGGAAGGCAGAACAAATGAATTTGACTTTATTCAAGATCGTTCATTGCATTCTAGCTGAGTCTAATGTGCCATGCAGGTTTTAGGCTGAGAGTTTGAACACTGCAGCCGACATTCAGAAAAGGGGTCCATCTACATCTATTAATTTTCTGATACCTTTTGAGTTGTGGGAACAAAGAAATCTCACCCCCAGAGAATCTTGGAAATTTAAATTTGGGTGTCAAGCTTGGGTGGCCATTAAAAGTGGGAAGTTAACGCTAGAGGAGAGGAATGTGTTTTCATGGGTTATCCAGAGGGTACCAAGGGCTACCGTTTGTGGAGTTTAGACAAGAGGGAAAGATCATCACAGGGATGTTACTTTTCTGGAAGATGTTTTTTCCCATTTAAAGAAAATCATCATGCAAGGATGGGGCAGGATGATAGAGATATGGTACATTTACAATTCATTGATGAAATTCTTAGTGAAGAAAACGATGAAGATATAAATAATATGATTGACCATATTGATGAAGAAAGGGAAATTATAATGCCAGAAAATGTAGGAATTGAGAGTTTCATTGAACCTAAAAAAAGCTCAAGGGTTAGGATACAGGAGAATTGTGATCATTGTATTTTTGTGGCATGTAATGAATTAAGTTTTGAACTACCTAAGAATGCAAGAGAAGCATTAACTGGAAGTTTTCAGAGTTTTGGAGAGGTGCCATGAACGAGGAAATGGACAGCCTAACTTCCAATGAGTGTTAGAACTTAGTTGAGACCTAAGAACAGAAATGTGGTTGGTTGGCTCTATATGGGTTTTCTCAGTCAAACATGACTTTCAGGGGAAGATAAAGCGTTTAAAAGCCCATCTTGTAGCACAAGGGTTCACAGAAATTCCTGATCAGGATTATGTAGAGACATTTAGTCCAGTAATGAGTACAAAGGTGCTTAAGAGTTCTTTTAGAAGCTGGCGTTGAAAATGGTTGGGAAGCTGACCATGATGACATCAAAACTGCATACCTGCATGCACCTATTCAGAATGATGATTATTTAGAACAACCTGAGGGCTTTCAGAGTTGAGTAAAAGATGGTAAAAATTGTTTGCCAGCTAAAGAAAAGTGCTATTAAGTTTTCTTCTAATAAAGGCTATTCAAATATGACCAAGGATTTTGACATAATGTTCCATTTCTTAAGAGATGAGGTAGAGAAGGGTAATGTTAAATTTAAGTATGTAACCTCATATGACAACCCAGCTGGCTTATTAACCAAAGTTGTTCCAGCTACTAAGATCAAACATTTGTCAGTGGTTGTCATTTGTCAGTTCATTGGTTTAAGTGTAGACTTGTAATTATTTTTTTGTATTAGTGATTTTTGGAGTTCCTTTTTTTGTATTTGTTTTCATGTTTCAAATTCGATGTGATTTTGGTTTAATACCAATATAAAAAAGGGTGAGTGTTGGAATATGTAATTTTGAATATTGGTATCATTTGTATTATTTTGTTTTTTTTTCTTCCCACTAGAGGGCATGTACTTATAATCTTGTTGCACCTTTTTCTGTAGCATCACTATCACTATTATTATGTATAATATCATGTGATGTTATGCACTGCGCCAATAAACTCCAATTAAATATTTAACCTTCAGCCTTTGACTTTGATTTAATTGATAGCCTCAAGGATCAAATTGGTGACATATTTAAACTTCATTGCGGTTGGAAATAAATGTGTCATGCAAGACAAAGAAGTCAAGAAAACAGATTATGTTTGGGTAAAGTGATGGTGCCTGGTTATTGAAAATTATGTATAGAAAAAAGATGGAATGACTACAAGTATAATTTCTGATCAGTGAAGAATAATTAATATCACATTATGATTCACAGTCATATAATCATGAAAATAGATTTTTTTTTACCTTGGTTCAGAAACATCAGAAGTATCAAAGAAATCTAGAATATTATCAACCTCTTCAGGTTCACAGGTTTTACACAAAGGTGGACAATGCTCCCCACAAAACCCATTACACTGGTGACCACATTGGAGGGTCTTTTTACAAGGTTCATTGCATGGTGGTCGGTCACAGATCTCTGAACATTTCTTTCCACATTTGAAATGTTCACAATTCCAAAGGCAATTTTCCTGAAAGAATTCCAAAATCAATTCCAATAAGACATTAGGGATTTATTTCTAAAAACATTAAGACCTTTTAAGATTCAGTCAGGGAATATCCCCTATGGAATCAGTTGCATTAAGAAGATCAAGAATTTAGAGAAACATTATATGGATTATATGGATATAGAAAAAATTACTCCTAAAGATCAAGTGTTAATCAAGTTAGAGAAAAAATAAATTATTATCATGATTAATCAATATGAAAATTGGTTTTGGATCCACAGAAGTCTTCATAACTGTTTTCCATTGGATGTTTCTCATACACTATTTTTGGAGTATGAGAAACCTTAATTGGGACCTTCGACACTTTGGGTTTTGTACCCATAGTGTCGAAGGTCCCAATTTATAGTTTTTGGCAATTATCATTCCTAAAGGTTCCATTAGTTTCCCCCTCCATTTTGTTTTGGTATAGTCCATAATTTTCTCTTTTCACTGGATCTTTGAAGTAAGATTATTTCTTTTTTTATGAAGAAATACTCTTATTTAATATCCATATAATCTTCAACATTCTTCTGTAGCACCACATTCCTTTTCTTCCTGTCATTCATTGAATTAGTGATTTGAAAGAATATGTTTTTGATTTTTAGCCATGCACCAATAAGTGCAGCAATGAGTACATATAATTTCATTGTATTTGCAGTTCACAGCACACCAGATTTTTGTGATTGCAGAATAAAGCTGATGAGGTATAACAAACTGGCATCAGAATGAAAATCATACCACAATATAAAAATCCTCAAGCATAGATATACAAACAGGTCGAGTACAAAAATTTTTATATCATATTAAGAGCATCATTTAATCATTATGAAAACAGGAATTAGGGATAATCTGTCAATAACTTAAGGTAATGTTCTGTTATCTGAGAAGCTACATTGTTATTACCTTCAAAAATATTTCACTAAAAAATAAGAAAATCATAACTCACAAAGCAAGGAGAGCAGGGCTTTCCACAAGTATATCTACAGATGGAGTGTTCACATCGAATATAACATCTCTTATCGCATGATGGGGATACATTAAAACATGGTACTGTGCACCTGCAATGAAAAATACTTTGATTAAAATTTCAAGTAATGGCAAATATCTATTTACCTTCAAGGTATATTACACCATATTACACTGCTATGAAAGACTATATGAAGTAATAATGACCTAATCTACAACAATGAGTCAGATAGTAGCCATAATATGGAGTATCTGTATTTGATTTTCTTTACTCAGCTGATTTCCACAATAAATCTGGCTGAGGCACCATGTTCAGGCAGTCTGACTTTCATGTGTATCACTTAGCCAGCATAAGACATAGGCAAGAAGGTGGGGAACCAGAGTTTATGGAGAAATTATTAAACAGGGAAGAGAACTGGGAAAAGTATGAAGAGAGACAAGCTAATTATTTTATAGCAAGCAATATTGGGTTAGAGCCATCTCATGAAACAAAAAAGATGGCCAATGAAACTGCAAAAAGAGCTGATGTCGTCAGTGGGGCAGCAAGCACACATGAAGCAAAATCTATATTACCTTGGAAAGCCAACAGATTTATCACACAGTCCACTCTACACTAAGTTGAGATAGCATTTTTGCCTGCAGACTTCAATAAATGCTGAAAGACACCGATCCAATCAGTGTGTACAGTAAAGCAGCACTTCTCTGCAAGAGAAACATGCTGAAATTGCTTAAGTGGTTCTTTTATCGATTAAGCCTTGATAAAACATCAAGTTTGTGCTGGGAGAGAGAGAAGGGGCTGAGAGAGAAGGATTCAGTGCATGCTCTGTATCTTAGGAGTGAAGACCTTGCAATTGAAAAAACAGCACAGATTGATGCTGCTTGAGAAAAGTTGATGCAGAATGCAGCATCCGTTGTGGATCAGGCAAGTTTTGGAAAAATGCTTATTCAATTTGCTGTCAGGGAAGATGCCATGGATCCAGACCATGCCAAAATGGAGGTTTTTCAGGGATAAGAGTCACATAGATGGGCATAAGAACACAGCTCCAACCACAGAGGACAACTTAGCAAAGTGATATTTTTGTAGTCATTCGGGACAATGGAGGATGATTTGCAGGTGCAAGAACTCTAAATAGCATATATGCAAAAGAACTGGGAATTTACAGGCAATGTCCAAGAGAAATAGGGCAGGTATTATTTGAACTATTTTCCACCAAGATGTTGTAGTAAGTCATTTTCCAAAGAATGGATTGGATGTTGTGAGGTGTGTGAAAATGTTACCAAAAAGGAAAGGATAAAAGAAAGTGACCAAGGATGATGTCAACATGGGAAACTTCAATACCAGATGGAAATGGGATACATGAAAAATGAACATAAAAAAAAACACGTTGTTTTATAATTAGTAAGGGGGAATTTGTAGCTCACTATATGGCAAGGGCGTCTTTTGTTAAATTGGAAGGATAAGAGAAATAATAAGATGATCACTTCTGAACATGAGGCTTTATTGGAAGAGTTTGTAGACAGATAGGGAAGAATCTTAACTGAAGTAGTGAGAAAGTTCCCAACAAATGTATAGGAGGCACAGATAGGACTGAACAATGTCTTCTTCTTATTATTTGTCTTATATTCGTATATTAAAATCCTTTTGTTGGTACCTAAATTTAGGGAATAATTTATTAAAAATAATAATGGTGACAAACATGGCTTGTGCTCATATCCATTCATTGCTCTCCTACAAGCAATGCATCATTGCTAAGAAAATTTTTATTTATGATTAAAAGAATTTTACATCTTCCAATGTAACTTATTTCATTTTGAGAACTGCATTCTTCTGGAGAGGATAATCAGTGTAACAGTACAGTATATAGTTACTTCTTCTTTCAGAGGAAATAACTATGTACTTACTGAAAGTAACAATACCCTGGAAATAATGAAAATGTTCATTATGACATAACTATGGTAAATATTTTTTCATGGAAATGAAACATAGAAATATCACCAGCAGAAAAATAAAGACTGAAGGGAATGGAATGGTGTTCTTTCATGAGAATATTGAAAATGAAATGGATAGCTGAAGTAGCCAATTAATAAGTGCCCCAAGCTGATAAAGAGAGGAGCTTAAGGCCTATGGATACAGGAAGAAGAGGAAAATTAGTAGGGTACATTGATGCATGACTGTTTAGTGATAACTACATTGGAAAGGACTCTAGGAGAAAAGTAATTTAGAGGTAGGTCATAGACTAAAGAACACTATAGATTGCTCACTGCATAGGGAAAATCTACAATATAAATTTAAGTAGTTCAGGACTTTCCCAACTTGGCACGCTAGTGTCGGAAACTGAATTATTTTTCAAGCTCATGGGCCTACTTGACTCTAGACATAAGCTCGGTCGCTCCTCAACCGAGTTGCAGGCAGCTGAGAGTAGAATATCTGGTAACACTTCTGGAAAATGCAGCTGTAGGAGAGGGGAATGTGAGATTTTCAGGACAAACAATATTGAGATGGTTCCCAGTGAATTCGTAGTGATTTAATGTTTGTCCTCGCATTGGCATGCGTTCAGCTTAGCCAAATCAAAACCGATAGGCTAAATAGGATTTCACCCATTGAGTTATTTTCACATTCAGAAAACAAATACAATCTTCTCTCTTTATTCGCTTATGAAGGATACCGAAACAGTAGACGAGTTGGCTGGATGTCAAAATGTTGCAGAGAATTTTAACTGTATTACCAAGTACAATTTCTTTTATCTATCTGTAAATAATTTAATGTAGGTACTTTTAAAACCATATAAAACACAATGGTTACAAGTTCTGTTAACTGATGCAAGCATTAGCCAGTTTATTCATCAACAAGGAGGATCTCAAAATGACACTGCCCAAAAAATTAATCTAATGTTCTTAATAATTTAATATTGGCAAGCAAGTAATTCTAAAGTGTTAAGTTTTAGAACAGATTTATTACTTATTTGTATTTTTTTGCATTGACAAAGCTTTGAAAGACAAGGAAATTGCAAGACAAAGTCGGTTTCTTTGACTGCAGTGTCACCGTAATCTCCTACCATGCCACTCCAGTTTCTCATGAAACATGCAACAAATAACAAATGTTGCAATGCTGCTTCACTGGGTCATAATGTCCCCAAACAGCAAATAAATAAAAATCAGTAATAAATCCATCCACAAACTTAAAATTTTAGCATTACTAGCTCATTTATACAATTAAGAAGAGCCAGTCAAAGGTGCAAACTTGAATTGCATACTGCCAGCCGATAAGAGAAAAAGGTATTTTATATATTTTTACAACTACTTCTTTTGATTCAAAGAAAAGAGAATAAGATTTGTAAAACCTATTGATAAAAGATTAATCCAGATAAAGTTAAAGTTTCGTGCCAATATGTATCTATATTGTAGTTTTACTGAGGTTTTAAGTTTCCAGTTTGCGCGGGAAGGTGAAAAAATGGGCACTTTATTTATGCCAGGATAATATTTCAAGAAAATGAGATGAAGAATTTTCTTCTTACACTATACAGTGCAGAATAAAACTAGTTAAAATTTATTATCAATCACGCTGAGATTGATTGCCCCGTTTTCTTGTAACTGAAGTTTAAACTTGAGTATTCATAATTTTTATTCCAATAGTAGGTGCCGAGTCTATGAACTAAATGAGGGAAGACAGTATTTAGAGAAGTTGATGATGTATGGGATAAATTCATGAATTTTTTATCTCTAAGCAGTTGCGTGGACAGTCTTTGCCTTGCAGATACATCTTGTATTCTTAGATAGTCTCTTCAAGATTCAAATCTATGTTTATTTATACATTAGAGTATTCCAAAGATATTTGTATTTCTTCAAAAATGATATGTAATTAATAGAATGGTAAAATTAGCAAATGTGAAAATTATAATCATTGAACACATCACATATAGAGCTGGGGTCATATTTTTTACATTTTCTCATTGAGCTTTACCAACACAGAGAATTTCAATCATTTCATACTTATTTCATTGCATACTTTTATCTGATTGTTCTTATACTTAGTAATTAAGTATTTATTATGATTTATGTTAATCAGTAAGGTAGCTGCAGAAAATTAAGTTGTGGAAAACATAGGTAATAGGAATACGTATTACTGGTAATTTAAATATTGTAATTTTTTCTACCTGCTTCCTTCTATATGAATGTTTGTATTTCATGCGATGAATACTTTTTAGTATTATGCCATATAAATTTCCAGAGTTATTTCCTAAATGCCTACAAGTAGCATTCAATATAATTTTATGAAAAATGAATGGGTGTACATAGTTTTTAATCAGGTTTGGATCCTGGAGTCCATTAGTGGTTTCCAAGCCATATAAAATATTGGTCACAAAAGAAGACACGTGAATTTAGGTTTCTCGAATAACAGATTCTGAATGCAGTTGTTCAGTCACACAATCTAGAGTGAAAATAAAATGTTTAGAATTAAAAGTAGGAGTTACTGGCGTGCCAAAGTTTAAAATCCCAGATTATGAATTATATGACCGCAACATGGGCCTTCTATGATTATTGCTACAATAGTATATATTTTTGTTTATAGGGTGCTTCAACAGCTATGGTCATTTTGCACCTCTTCAAGTCATAGAAAAAACACAACATACAAGCCTCAAAGCCATGACCGGTGGGTTTGAGTCCTGCCCACGACCAGTGGGTTAGCCAGTGAGCATGGTCGCCGGCTAACTAGGAGTATGAACCAGGCTAACTCGGCCGACTACACCCACAAAATTTCTTTCCCAAGTGTATTGCACCGTAAGCGTATAGCAGCTTATATTGAAAGCTTCCTTTAACCAACCATTCCTTCCCCTCTCCCACTGCCGAATTTTTGAGAAGTGTAATCTCACTGCCATCAGCTTTCCAGTACTCCTGGAGGAGCGATCGAGCTTCTGTTGACATTGTAGAGTCAAGTGTGACCCCTGCAGGTCTGAAAATGATTCCAAAAAAAAGTTCCACAATGGCAGAGACATATTTCAGAAAGCTTGGAACTACGTAAAATCTGGATTGAATTCAGCATATGCAGCAGACTGCAGTGAGCAGTCTATAGTATTCTATAGTCTATGTTCATAGGCAGCAACGGATGAGAGAATATCAGTTTATACCTATATACCAATAGTTTGAATATATATAATACCAATAGTTAGAGAGGATGGTAGGTGATAGGATAACTTGGAGAGCTGCTGGAAACTATGACATCCTATTTATCTAATTATATGACTATTACTAGAAATTTAATTACCAATTGTCTTAACTCTCACAAAGCTCATAGGATATAATCATGAATGGAAGAAGTTCATGCATTTTCTGAACTTTCATTTGTTTACTATTGTAATTTTCTAACCAGAACACTTTCAACTCTTAGCCTGGTTAGATAAGTTGAAATAAGTGGTGGCCATTCAAAACAAAAGGATTAATAGATTTTTAATGGCAAGATATTAATTTCAAAATCATCAAATTATCAGGGATGACTTACTCATGCCCGCATACTAAATTCTTTCCACAATGTTCTTGGCAAGGCAAATGAATCCTTCCTTGCATACACTGGCCGCAGGTCCCCTTGCACTTATGCAAGCATTTAAGCACTTCATTGCACTCTACACCACATCTTTCCATCAGAAGCCTAGGATTAGGAACTGGAAAAAAATGGCAAATGCAATGAAATTATTACATACTGACATTCAACTTCTAAATATAAACTACTATACCACAGTTACAACATTCTAAAATCATTCAAGAATTTCTGGTTGGAATAGCATGTTTAAGTACATCCTTGTTGGAAATATGCCCATTGCCATCATATGCATTTATGCTTTGCATAACACAGCTGAATTTGTGATGTGGTTTTAGGTTAATAGCCATTAATTTCTTTCCTGACTTTTGTATCTTTTAAGGAATGACAAATTTAATCTGCATTATAAAGCTACTAATAAGCTGTTTACCCATAGGTAATGGAGTCCAAGAAAGTGGCTAAAGATGAGTACCTATATGTACAACTCAATGAGAAAAATTATTTGACTAGTCAATGAGAATGTGGGTGGTATTAGTTTACTCAACCCTAACATCTTTTTTTGTAATGATGCATGACATACAGTATTTCATTCAAACACTGTAGTGAGTATGATGATTTTTGTCCATTCCTGGGAGCTGTACCACCCAATCCTTAAGTCCCATTCAAGTTCTCCAAATTAATTTTAAGCACAAAATTATTACACATTGCACTCATGGTTTTCTTGCACTCTTTGTATCATATGGATGAATTCAATGTATTGACTCTGGACTCCAGAAAAATAGTTTTCACCACGATTTCAAGTTCTCCATCATAAAACAGTAAGAACTTTTATTGTGATGAGCAATTTCCACACCACCCATAAATTTGGTCTAATTCACAGCCACTTTTGGCTTAACTACTGTCAGAATTTATCCACTACATTTTACCCTCCCTATTACCTTCATTTAGGAGCTAAAAAAATGTAAGAATAGGGATTTTAAATAGAATGATGGTGAGTAGGATATACAGATAAATGAAGAGGCAATAATTAGGAGTTGGGTTAGGTTTGTACTATACAGGCATCATTAAATAATTGTAACATGACATGGTAAATTTATTAAAGAAAATCAGCAGAAGGAAATAAATGTGTATTGATTAATTAAAAGAGAACCTCAAAAGTAATGTGAATGGACAATAATTCCACCTCATTAGCTATTTGTAATGGACAAATTTGTTTAAATTATTTATGTCAAATGTATACATTAGAGATGATATTTTCATTTTCATACATTTATGAGCAAAATAAAAATTCTAATCCCTGAGCAAGTAAAAAATTATGTAACACTAAAATCTGTGACAATTGAAATAATCACATCAACTTACCTGCTGAAACTTCATAGCAGAACAGTATCACATCGTGTCCACATAAGGCTTTGGCAGTTTTGTCAGACAATGAATAACATTCTGCATCAGAGCAAGGCACTCCACAAACACCAGTGCAAGAGTGGCCACAGGTAAGGGTCCTTGTACAATTTTCCTTGCACATACTCCTTACAGTATCCTCACAGCATTTCACTTTTACCTTGTGCTTGCAATCCATTATTTCCTTAAAAACAGTGACCTGACAACCACCACATTGATCTTTGCATTTCCTTGGGCAAGGATGACCACAGTCGAGCTGCTTCAAACATGGTCTGTGGCATTTAATAGACTCTGGGTCATTAGAGCATAGCATGCTATGAAAATGTTCACAGTTTGGAAGTTTAATTTTTATTCTGACATCACATTTGATGCATTCCTCAAAGCATAGCATTCTACAAATGTGATCACGTTGGCAATTAACATTTTTTCTCTGACATGGTCTTAAGCATTTGTCAGATAAATGATTTGGATCATTATTCATGTGGCATTTTTTATAACAGATATGGCCACAAATAAGTGTTTCTTTGCAAGGGTATGGGCATATGGTATTCTCATTTCTCCTATGGCATGCCTTCCTAACCACATGGTGACAGTGAGGAAAGTTGATGTTCACAATTTCCTGGCACGCATACTCACAAGCATCTTTGTAGCATGGTAGCTCTGTAACATGGCCACAGGGAAGTTGTGTCTCAATAGGAACTGTGCAATCACCGCAAGTTTCTGAACATAGCTTCAGGCACCTGTGATCTCGGGAACACATCAATTTATCACAAATCTCTTGGCATTTGAAATTTTCATGACCTCCTGCATGACAATCTTCCTTACATGCATGGCCACAGTTCATAATTTGTTCACATTTAGAAGTACAACCCCCCTTACTGATACTGATGAAATCTTCCGCCTTGCAAACAAGTGTCAACTGCTCCTGATGTTTAAGGCACTGCAGCGTCAGATGGGTTCCCAATGCCTTCTTATCTAGCAGAACCTTTCTGATTTCTGACCAAAGTCTACTCTTTTCTGCCAGAATATCAATGTTTCCCATTATGTATAAACCTTTCTTTGCCCTTGAGAGTGCAACACAGGTTCTATTTTCAGATTCCAGGAACCCCACACTCCCTTCTTCATTATTCCTCACCAGGGACAACAGTATTATGTCATTCTCCTCTCCCTGATAGTTATCCACCACTGATACCCTGACATTAGTGGTGATTTCATACTTTTCTCTTTCCTGAAAAAAAAGAACGAATGAAGTATAAAAATTGAATTAACAAACTATTCTAGGACCTCACTCACTGGTCAGCAACAATTCATCCCAAAAACTTCCTGGAAACTTTTTTCATTCACTAAAGATATTTTTGTAAAAATTTCTTTATATTCTACCACTTGAATGAAGATGAAAACACTTGGTTTTTCCACATGAAAATTTTTTTATTATATACGACCTAGGTTTCTAGGTCGTATATAATAAAAGGAAACCTAGGTCATATGTAATAAAAAAATTTTCATGTGGAAAAACCAAGTGTTTTCATCGTCAGCGATAGTTTCAGGATTAACTCTGTGAAATTCTTTCATCTTGAATTAAAAACTTTTTAAAAATACACTGCAATTTCACAAATATATTTTATTCTTAAACTCACGACCAGGGTTTCACCACAGCGTGGCATCATCAGGTAATTGCAGTGTATTTTTAAATACTTTTAAATTCATTTTTTCATCTTCATTATGAATCGCTTCTACAAAGTAATGCCTGAAAATACCCAATTCTACTACCATTTAAAAAAAATAAATTTATCACAGTCTTGTTTGGTTTCTTCAAGAGGCAACCTTACTGCTAGTCATGCAGCCTGAGTACAACCAGAATGCAAAATAGACTAAAGCCAGATTGCATGATAATTGGAATGAGAGTTACTGCATTTCCCACCCATAAGATACACTTTGATTTTTTTTTTGAAGTACCAGTCTTCTCCCTCCCCATGGACAATGATCTTGATGTGGTGGAAAGTCTTGTACATTCCAATGACCCTTAAGAGCTCCACTGGCTGAAGGAATGATTCTTGCCCCTGGTAGGATCACCCATGCCAGATATGTCAAAGGGAAGGAGCCAAATGAAAGGTAGTCCATGATAGCGATGAGTCCATAGCATCTGCTCCTCAGTGAGGCAGCTGCACAGACGTTTGATCCCCCGAGGGGTGGCCATTTTAGCGACGGTGTCAGGTTAAAAACACTATTGAAGCAGGAATTGGAAAGTCCACCTCAATTATGTATTTCCAACACCATGATGAGTCAGATAATTAATTTGAATCCAGACAAGTGCAGGGCTCACCCCACTGGGACTTCTGCCTTGGTGGGAGAGGCAAGGCTTCTGTGGTCGTCATCTCACGAAAATCTTGTTATATCACTACTGCAGAGAAGACAATGAGGAGAGCAGAAATGATTTCAGTAGGGACTTAGAATGTAAGGACATTGTTAAGGTCAGGAAAGTTAGAGAACCTAAAACTCAAGATGGGGAAAGTAAGAATAGATGTACTAGGGTTGAGTGAGGTAAGATGGAGGGATACTGGAGATTATTGGAGTGATAGTAGTAGGGAAATTTATAGAGGAGGGTAGGAGAGACAGTCTGGGGTAGCCATAACTCTGAGCAAAAAATTAAAAAAGAGGGTAGTTAACATTGAACAGGTTAGTGGTAGAATAACCATGGTGGAAGTAATTCAGTTATATATGACCATGGGTGAACATCAGGATGAAGAAATAAAGAATTAGTAAATCATCACCAGGGATCAGTAAATAGTTATCTAGGAGAGGGTAACCAAAGTAGGACAATGGAACAAAGGTTCTAAGTTCTTAAAAGTGTTATTTAGAAGTTATAAAATATGGAAAAAGAAGAGCTGCAGGAAAAGTAATAGGAAGAGTCAACCAGAAGAAAATTAAAAAGCCATCGATTACGGAGGAGATGATTAGGAAGATGGCAGAGCATAGAAAGTGAAAAAACACCCATATGGAGGATGGGAGGCATAAATACTGAGAGGCAAATAATATATTGAGGAGAGAGAGGAATAAGGCGAAAGAGGCATGATGGAAAGAACAGTGTGAGTGCATGGAGAAGTTAGAGAAGCAAGGAGAAATGGGCTTACTATATGGGAAAGTGAAAGCCTTAATGGAAAATAGAGCAGGGAACTAGATTCCTACTATAAAAGATAAGTCAGGCAAGATGCTAATAAAAAAGAAAGATATTTAAGAAAGATGAAAAGAGTACGTGGAGGAACTCTATGACTAGGAGAATAGATGCTTGAACTTAGATTAAGAATGACAATGGTAAGTAAATGAAAACAGCTTAAGAACAGAGCATTAGATAGCGAGATTGAAAGGGCCCTGTGGGACATGAAGAGGAATAAAGCAGTGGGGGTTAATAATATATAAGCAGAATTACTCAAGGATTTAGGAAAAGGAGGAAGGAAGAAGTTTTATGAGCTAATTAGAGGAATTTACGATGAAGGAATTTGGCCGGAAGATTTCGTTAGGTCGATATTAACTCCAATAGCAAAGAAAAAGAAAGCAGCTGAGTGTAAGGACTATAGGATAATTAGTTTGATCCCACATGCAGCGAAGGAGTCCTAAAAATCATCAGTAAAAGACTGGAGAGAAGGGCAGAAGAATACCTAGGGGAAGATAAGTTCAGTTTTAGAAGAGGCAGAGGGACTCGTGCTGTGATACCTGTAATCAGTTACCTTTGTCAAATGGAATATAGAACATAATCAGGGTGTTTTTGACTGCTTTGTAGACCTTGAGAAAGTATTCGACAAAGTAGAGTGACCTAAACTAATGGAAATGTTGTAAATAATCAAAGTGAATTGGAAGGATAGGCATCTCATCGGAAACCTTTATATGGTTCAGGTCACAAAAGTAAGGGTGGCAGACAGAGAGTCTGGGTGGACACAGTTAGGTAGGGGAGTTAGAGTTATGTCCACTGTCTGTGATTTTTAACCTGTACTTGGAGGAGATGGTTAAAGAGGCATGGAAAACGATTAAGTCTGGAGTAAAAGTTGGTCTCATAAAATCAGTCAGATTCACAGACGACCAAGCTCTACTTAGTAGTTTAGCCAAAGAATTGCAGACCCTGTGAGTTTCTTAATAGGACCAGTGTCAGAAGTTTGTGATGAAAATAAATATTAAGAAAACGAAAGTAATGAGATTTTTAAGATATAAGAAGGCTAGGCTAATATGCTAGGCTTGAAGAGAATAAATTAGTACAGGTATAAAAGTAAAATTTTTTTGGAAGCATCATAGAGAAAAATGGATGCTGTGGCATGGATATTAGATAAAGAATTGCATTAGTAAAAGAGGCCTTTGTGAAAAGGAAAGTGTTAATGAGAGGGACCCTAAATAAAGATTTGAAGAAAAGATTAGTGAAAACCCTCATGTGGAATATAGCATTATATGGACACGAAACCTGATCTATGACGGAGGATGATATATATAGATTGGAGGCCTTTCAAATGCAGGTTTGACAAACGATTGAGAAAATGAGGTGAATGAAGAGAAAAACAAATGAAGTTTTGAGAATGGTACAGGAGGAGAGGCATTTGCTGCGAGAAATCAAAAAAAGACAGAAAAGTTGATGGAAGGGGTACTCAAGAGTCAATGGGTTGTTGAAAATTACTATGGAGGGTACAATGTTGGGTAAGCAGGGTAGGGGAGGTAGGAAGAGGATAGGGATTTTGGATAGATTGAGGGGGGGTGGGAAGTGTGCAGATTTGAAGAGGAATTAATGTTAGATATAATGTAGCCAATCTAATCCAAGGATCATCGAAATGCTACCTTAACTAGTAGATTATACTTCATTCACCAGGTCATCCTAAATTAAAAACATTGAAGCTTGTTCAATTCTTTTGGCTATAATTAACATGATTATAATTTTGACTTTAGACAAAAAAAACAACTTTCAAAACATTTTAGTTTGACCAACTCATTAATAATGTATCTTCATGCTTATTGTATTATTTCCTCCAGAAACGTTTTTTGTACAAGATTATCACTCTAAGTATTTTCAGTTGTTAATTTTGAGAAAATGAGAAGAAAATACTTGTGGCATTTTTCTCTTCATCCTACTGACCATCCTATGACAATGCACATGCCCATTAAGGCTAAACCCCACTGACCAGTGGTGTGAATCTTCCACGCGAGATGGTGCCACCATCGCTACTAAGGCAGCGACCCCATATCGCTGTAACTGTAACTACGTCAATTTCAAAACTCACCTCCCGCCTACGAATTCACCTAACCCAGAGCGACCGTCCCATTCGACTCTCATACACATCCCTCTTCCTCGCGCAAGATGTTAGGGAGGGGGGGAGGGGCGAGAGTGAAGGTGATTCCCCCCCCATCGGTGTCACATCTGCGTGAAAATGATCTTGAGAAGCGCAGACAGTGAGGAATGAAGTATATGCCCGA
>WURS02367155.1:0-17490 GCA_011762765.2 Rhinocypha anisoptera
CCGGGTTAGCCTGGTGGGTAGCGTGCTCTCCGGCTAATCCAAAGGTCGCGGGTTCGAATCCCGCCCAGGGCATGGATGTTGTGTTTGTCCAGATGGGTTTTTATATGATGCGAAGAGGTGTGAAATGATCATAGCCGTCGAAGCACCCTATAAACAAAATTACTACTACTAGAAGCACTGTTTCACTACCACCAGTATTTTTCTATGATGGTGTGTTATTGTGATCACATTCACTCTGATTTTTGTGTTGGCAAGAATGTGTACAGGGAATTTCACCAATGCAGAATTGAATGGCTGTTATAATTACCCACTGGCCATCTGCATCACCAAGTGCATGCAAGCTTCAGAAGAAAAATAGAACATGTGAATCATTGGCTGTCAAGTAATAAAAATATGTTACTAGATCCAGTAGGTTTCAGAGGAAAAAAAACACTTCAATTTCAGTATATTCTGTTAAAATTTAATCATCATCAAGTAACTTGAATGCTCACTCAGTAATGAAGGGTACTTGTGTCTTGAACTTTTTCCATTCAGAGCCCCCTTAGAGTTTCATAATCTTCACAATTATCCTTTCCCGGCAACGATCGTCTCATAGCACAAAATACAGAATCGATGTTTCTCTTTTTTTTATTAATGCTCATTGACAACCAGAAAATCCTGTTAAACCTGTTAAATTGTTCTTACTTGTGAAGTATGGAATTTTACGCTTGTTGAGTGACCTTTTTTGGGCATGGCCCCCCACTTTATTTACATGAAAAGAAAGTATCAAGTGACAAGGTAGTAATTTTTTTATTTTCTCTCTACAATTTTCACATTTCATAGCTGCAAATTGTTGCCAAAATAATTCAATACATATGTGAAGGGAGTGGAAGAAGGAATTTGTTCGATGATGTGAATGTCAGGGATAACTCAATATGTGCAGTCGTTTGATAATCTGTTATTCTCAGCAAGACTGGTAGCAATTTCATATTCATATTTTCTTTTCAATGGTATGTTTTCTGTGGCTGAATCACCTAATTCTAAATGACAGTAAAACTGACCCATGGTAATAAATTGTGTACGCTAAATTACAGTCTGATTTTTCTCACAGTATACAATTCGAATAATTTCGCAGGATTATAGTTTTTGTTAACATTCCTAATTTGTTTAAATTTATTTTTCTTGCAATTTCCACTTTAAAGTTGAAATTGCAAGTTGTCCTCATTTCCGTTGGATCATTTCCACCGTATCTCACCTGACTCTATAGTGTTTAAAAATGTGATGCTTTTATTTTTTTGATCTTGATGTGGATGTGATGATTCAGTAATGCTTTTCTTGATCTTAATACCAAGTGCCATCAAATGACTGTGTTTCTTGAGAAACATAAAAGAGCATTATTCTATATTTTACAAATATAGACATTTTCTGAAGGTCCTGAATTGATAGCAGCCTGAATAATAAAAAAAGACAAATGGAAGTCCCAGTAGAGTAGACAGCAATTATGACCACTGTTCATTTTTACACACATGAAGTTGCCTCCATAAGTTTCATAGCCAAGAATGAGAGTGAATATTATCATAATATTAAAAATGAATGACTAGGTTTCCAGCTTTTTTAAAATTGTTATATCTCGATTTTACTTCCCAGACCCTTTGCCCTCATTGGGTATGATATTTATTATAATACATAATGTGCAAACATATCGACATCTCCAGAATAAGATATAATCTCTTAATAATGATTCCAGGTGGTTATGTCAGCTTATGCTTAAAATTTACAGACACTCTTAATCTTAGATTCCCACTGAAGCTCAAAATATGCACATTTTCCATATAAAAGGTGGAAAATCACCAATGCAAAAGTAGAAATGGATAATTTAAAATTATTGTATTTTTTTAATTTTCCATGTTTAATTTGAGAATGATTTGACATGAAAAAAAATCATTACTTGATACTCAAGTGTTATCATATGGGAAATAAAGTGTTTTTCTAGAAATTGTGTTTATGAGTGATAATTAAGGGTATTTATCCATTTTAAAATTGTTTTTAAGAAACGTTTTTGTTAAATCATGGCTGCTCAATTGAATAATTGGATGTGTGTCTGTTGATTATATTAAGGGGCATAGAGTACACTATTTCCTAAAATATATGTTTCAGAGTTAAATGAGTATATGATGTGGGATTGGTTGTACATGAATCATTCCACTTTCTGTGATATATTTTGAATTTTTGTTTCTGTTAAGTTTTAAAATTTGTGTAATTTATTTCTCATAAGGATTCCCAATTTCAAACAATTTGGCTATGTTGAGTTTCATTCGCTATTACGTTCTGGTTTAGTCATGAACATGGCAGCTTTCAGTGTCATTTTTGTACATTTTTTATTCAGAATTATGTTCTGATTAATGAGAAGCATGAAATCATGGCTTTGAATTCATTGTAGCCATATGTTCATGCTTCAATGGTAGCCTTATGTGCATGATTCAATTATAAAATGGCTTTTGCATTTCATAAATAATGGGAAGGAGTTAAATCTGCATGTGCTAATGTGGCTCAGTTTCACAGTTGATACTTTGATTAAATCTACAATGAATTTTAAAACTGACCAAAATACATTAGCTGTATATATTGTTGTAATATTTAGTCTGTGAAAACATTTACTTTTTCTGCAATCCTTTTCCACTTCTTTTAAAGGAACATTGTTAATTTTTGTGATGCATGCATGCGTTTAATATATGCCAAACTCTTGAACTCAAATTTATTCTTGTTATAATAAAGTAAACCTTATTTTTGCATGTGTTATTTATGCTGATGTTGCTTATTGGTGTTCAGATATGCTTTTCGCATAAAACATGTTTTGTACTAAACTGCTTGCACAAAATATTTTTTGTATTATATATTGTTGAATAAAAGATAATTTTAAGAAAAATCTTTTATGCAAGTAATTATTATTATATCTGAGACTATTACTGGAACCCATTTCAAAATTTAAATCAATCATCCCTATTTCATTTTGCTTCTGATTGTTGCTGCTGCTATTATGCACCTTCAAGTTCTTGACGATGTCATATTAGTTATTGATATGTGCAGTGTTGGGTGGCATAGTTATAAGTCACCAGTTAAATTCATCCTTGTAGACGGAACTTGAAAGAGTTAATGCAATTAAAATGTCTGTCATTATTAGTAAATGGTTTTCATATATTAAGTCAAAGATATTTTGTTAGTTTTTTAGTACATATTGGAAAGAAATAAAGTACTATAAATGGCAGACTGCATGGTATTTAATCTTCTAATGGTGGTGGTATGCTGATATTATGCTTTGCTTCAAATTTTTCATGTCTGCCTTATTCATAGGAGGGTGATATCTTTTTTAACTCTGATGGTGGGGCATATACCTAGTCTCCTAGTCTGAATCCCAAGAGCTTCTGAATTTGTCCATCCCCTATCCATTAAAAAATTCGATCCATGGAATGTTCAATATCCATTCGAAAATATTTCCACATACTGCAAATGATTTCATTTGAAAAACGCCCTGAGTGTCAAGGAGCTACATTTTTATTCAATAAGATAAAGTTATATTTGATGAAATGAAGATGTTCCAAATCTCTGTCTCGTGTCTCAGTTGTTCTCTCCTCATCAAATTTTGGCCATATTGTTTAGTTAACACAGAAAAGTAGCTTTTGCAAGAGCAGTTGAGTAATACCGAGATGTGAAAGTTAAAAGCATCTACCGAGATGACTTTGTTTTGAGAACTTAATGCTCATAATGTTCAAGTGACTAATCGATTAATGATTACTCTCAATATTAATCATTACTATATCAGCTAATAAACATGACATAAATTCCTGTAGATATATTTAAGTGTAGCCATATTAACCCTTCAGCTGCAGCAACCTCGTTCTTTTGATATGGTTGTGTGCCAGAGAAAAGTAGGCAGTACATTCTTCCATCAAATAGCTGGCAAGGGTGTTGAAGGTAGTGGACCCTTGTAATCCAGGATGACCTTAATAATCTGTGTTGCTCTTTTTCCTCTTGAGGGGGGAAGTGGAGATTCGATTGACCAGAGTTTAAATATTTCATATGGAAATAAGACCAAATATGGACTCTATATTTACTTTCCTTGAAATTTTCTGATTAATTTGTTGCCAGACAGTATGCAAATACCCTCATTTATAACCTCCACACGATTGAAACTCAGAAACAATGGAGAGAAATGATGAGGGTGGGTTCAGAAAAGAATTTTACAAGACTCTGTGGCTGGATCGAAATCCTCAAACTTGCCTGACGGTCATGGACTTTCCTAAATGACACTGGAAATGAGGGCCCCATGCCGGAACAATAAGAAAGTTGACCATTTGAATCTTTCTTAGAAAGGTCTGGCGATAAAATTTGGAGAGGGTTCGAAAGAGGTGGTCAAATGTTAAAAAAAAAGTTTTCTCCACATTCACTTGACAAAACATATACATTTTCCACAGCCAAGGGGTTAACCCTGCATCATTGCATGTTATACATGAATTTTTACTGTAATATTTTTCTAATATATGGATTAAAAGAGTTTTATTGGCTTTGAATGTAAGTCACTGGCTTTAATTGATGCAGCAACAAGTCTTTTTGAGTTTATGCCTGGGCTTTTTTTCCATGAAGGTGAATGTTCTTATTTTTGTCCCCAATTTCTTGATTTCTCTATAAATTTCCATTATAATATCAATCTTTAAGAATAAACCTGATAAAAATGTTTAGCACAGCATGACACACATAAGCAAATCAGAAAATAGATTAGGAAAAATTATTTCATTAATATTTTATGGTCATATTTGTAAAATTATCTTAAGCAAAGTATATTTGATAGGTTTTCTATGCATAGACAGGTTTACATTGGCAATTATGAACCCCTGATAAAAAATTTCCTTGGCTAGTAAGTACTGAAAATCCCTTATTAATTATTATGTTAAATTAATTATTATTAAAATCGTTTATAATTACCTTAAAAATTAACAATTACAGGCTCTAAGCTCTGTATACATTCTGCCTCCCTCTGCCACCCAAAGTGCGTATCTTTACATTGAATTCCTTGTGGTATTTGATACATAAAATATTGTATCAGGAAAAGTAGTTAGATAAAAGAAGGGGACTATCTATTTTCAACCTAACCCAATTAAAAATTAGTAAACATTATCCTTTTCCTCACTCTGCTTCACTATCCTCATAAGGTGCCTTTCCTCAATTCTGTTCTCACTGTTGGATTCGGTGATTTTTTTCTTCTTGACGATAAAGGAAATCGGAGGGAGGAATAACAGATGATAAACCCCAGTCCATCAACATACCATCTTCTCCCAACATTTCGTCAATCTATTTCTTCTATCATATTCAGATTTGTTATAACTTTTTAGTATGAACCATAGAGCAAATTATATAATTAAGTATTGAAACAACCAAATTTTGTTAACCCAGAGGGTTTTTGTAAGAAAGTAATATCAGGTCCTTTTTCAGTCTATTCACCTAAAAGATAGCTTGTCTCTGCATGGTATTTTTCCCTCTATGATCATAAATGTTGGTCAACAGCTTTCTCTGGTTAAGTTGTTACATTGTCAATGAGGAAAGATAGAATTTAAAAAGTTTGTTGCCCCTTGACCAGTTTCTTCAGCAGAAGGAATCTGAGGCACTGTAATTTCCTTCTTAGTTTTTAGTGGGTTGAGTGTGGTATGAGTATGTCTTGGTTATTCAGATAGGTAAGTAATTAATAAGTGACATAAAAAGAAGTCAAAGTTTTGGCTATTACTAATGTAATCATACAATTTCTATTACCAATCACAACTCCAAAATTAATGTGATTTTATAGTTTTTTGACATGCAAAACAGGATTTTCATGCAGCAAACTTCATAAATAAATATAAAGTGAAGCATTGATGTCTGTGCTATCAACTATCTGAAAATGTATTATTGTATAGCCAATAAAGATATTTCACCTAGAAAATTACTATGTGAGTGTGTGTATGTGATGACTGCATTGAAGGCCTGTGTGTCAAGAATTCACAACAAATTGGTATCATTAATAAGCTATTTAATTTGCTTTTACAATAAAGTAGACAAAAGCCTATGAATTTCTCATCTCCCACAAAATTATGTTCCCCTCATTTAATAATACCTCAATCTCCTTCTAATAAATCAATCTTACACTAGTTCTGGTGAAGGCTTCCTCAGTGTTCCATGGATTGGTGCTGCAAAGTTACTTGGCTATAAATGGTGACTTTACACTGACCTCATGTCACAACCTTTGTAATAGTTTTCTTCCAGATGATCTCAGTTGTTTTGACCGAATGCCAGTAACACATAAATTTGGTTACCATTATATAAAAGATACAATTTCAGGCTCCACTCTGTGAAATTCTTCCACGGTGAAAGCGAAATGAAACACAGTTTTTTCCACATTTTTAAAAAAAATTTACTCAACGACCATGGTTTCACTGTGAAGCAGAATCATTAGGTGGTGATGCAGCATCTTCATCTGCTGATGCTGCTTCGCAGAGAAACCATGGTAGTGGAGTAAATTTTTTTTAAAAATGTGAAATAAGCTGTGTTTCATTTCGCTTTCATCATTTACCATCATATAACATATTGAACTCTGGGGTATGCAACTGTGTAGGTGTTTATTTATTACTTACTGGCGGAAGAAGACAATTAAACTTTGCTGTTTATTTTGTTAGGCTGTACTTGAGACTGTGAAGCATATAAAGCCACCCAATATTTCCCAAGATTAGTATGCCACACAAAAAACCCATGTTATTACAAAATGGATGTAACAGCAAGGATATTAGAGGAAGGATGTCATTATCAAAGCATGCTATTACAAAAAAAAGTTGATGAGGAGGGCCTTAAGAAAGGAGTAATGAAAATCCTCATATGGAGTGTAGTGCTGTCTGGATATGAAAACTGGTCCAACAATGAGCGTACTAATGAAGAAATGCTAAGGATGGTAGAGGAGGAAAAGCAATTAAGCAAGCGTAATCCAATGAGGACAGGATGGGTTGTTGAAAACTGTAATGTGGGGTAGATGAGGTAGAGGTAGAAAAATAGTAGGATTAGATTTAATTAGGTTAGATATAATCACTGGTATGAATTATGCACGGTCTGAGAGGTATTTGTGTTAATGCAAGGGCTAGGTTAGGTTAAACCAATTTTCGGACAGCAAACTTGGGAAGATGGTCAATGAGGGAGGCTGAGCACCATCCTGATCTATTGTGCATCCTTTATTTGATAATGATTCTCTCATTTCTTTGAACAATGAAGGGGTAAAGAGATTGGGATGGCTGACAGGTAACTGGATAGGTTGGAGAGTTGTTATTGGTAAAAAAATCTATGGACTGCAAAGATAGTACAATGATCAATAAAGGTAGATGAAAACTGTCCCAACTGGTTGTGCCTCTGTTGTTTGATTATGATTCATTCATTTTTGAAAATAGACTAGGAAGAAATACTCTGAAAAGTCATCAAAAGAAAATGATAAGAGTATACTTGCAATAAGGGGAGTATTAATAGGGCAGATATTAGGATAGAATATTATAGGAGTATTAGGATAATAGGAGATAGATAAATAGGAGCATTAATAGACATGCAGTTCTGTAAATGAGGGTAAGAATAGCTATTATGGAAAAATGAGGGTAATAATAGCTAATCAGAATTGAAGAGGAATCCACTTTAAGGTAGGGCTTGGTAGTTACACCTCTAAATAGTCTCAAGAATCTTTTATTCCCTCTACCATAACTAGAGGATGACTTTATATCGGTTTTGCTTTTAATAATAAATTAAGAAGCACCCAAAAGGTTATAGAAAGTCCTTCAGCCTTTTAATCCAAATCAGAAAATTATATTTTTGGTAAGAAGCTTTGTTCCACCTCAGTTATGTTGTCCCTTTATCCTTTTGTATGATCGATGAAGTATTTTTTCTTCATTTATACAACAGTGTTTCTGTGATTTATTTTGATTGACTTGCTATAAATTATTGTTCTACATGATCCATAAACAGAATCAATATCTTTTTCTATTATATTACTGTACTACTTGTTTCTTTTTCATCTGCTACCCAATTCACAATCCTCTCCATCAAATTTTTAAGGACAATAGTAATACAAGAAATGTTATAGCTTTAAAATTAACCTTATTAAAGTTATATTGCATGAGGGACAATCTTACTTGTCCTGTAGGTATGTGCTTGTATGCTGATTAAAAGGTTACATACTTATTACTTAAGTTGGTTGTGGAAAAGTTTTTGCAATTGTTGGTGGCTGGGCCATCGTATAAACTAATGCCTAGACAAGGTGTCTCACAATCATAATTGTATTATGTCTAAAAAGAACCTTATCATTGGAAAGATAAATTTATCATGTGATACTCTATAAAATATATATTTATTTACATATTCTTATGTAAAACAACTCTAGAACTACAAGTTACATCCAAGGGAAATTTTGTAGTTTGTGCCAACTATTTTTAGTGGCCATATATGTATATCACCTTTATTTGGTTCTGCATTCCTTTACAGGCTTAAGATGGGAATTTATTTAGCTAAGTAGACTGCTAAGAACAACATTGACCTTTGCATATAAAAATGCACATTTCCTATGTATTCTGTAAATGTGATTCTATGATCATGCAAAAAAATTTAAATATAATTTCGCTCAAATTTGTTTTTTGGGGTTACTTGATAAAAGTATCATGAATCCTGCATGTATTTCAGAATGCATTACCATATTTTTTCAGCATATAAGATGTGTTTTTTCCTCCAAACTCATCTATGGTAAATCAACATGATATAGAAAACATCTATGATATAGAAAAGTTCTTTATTTTTTGTGGAATACTTTCCCAACACTAGGGTGCATCTTATATGCTCATACATATTATAGGCTGGAATATGGCATAGGTGATCCATTTGGTTTTATTTCAATTTCGTGTCTGGTGAGTAAAGAGTTACAAAAAATTATTTCTGATAATTAAAACATCCCTTTATCAGTGAAGGAGCACGAAAGAAATATTTGTTTCTAACTTCCCATTCAACAAGTGGACTCTTTTACAGTGTTCGGCTTCGCCATCAATGATTTTATGTCAGACTCCCTGTGCTGATTTATGCATGTGTAACTCCCTTGTGCTACTACAGTCCTTAACCCTTAACAGTGCATGATCCTAGTAAGTCCTAGTTAAGAAATCCTGCTCTTTAGGTATCTTGTTATTTTACCCATGTCTGACTAGGTCTCTTTTTTTTAGTCATTCAAGGCCATTCTACAATGGACATAAACCATAACATATAAAGATTTCCTCACAGCAGTCTTTCTCAAATGAGGATGTAAGCTATAAAAGATTGACGTGCATAACAAAGAAAAATGAGTGTTGAAGTTATTTTTCCATGGCACAACATTGCATAGGCTTTTTAATGAAAAAACTATGGAACAAAATGCAAAACAAGATGAAAGTATAATAATGTAAACAATCTATGCTCTTCTACACTCTGAAAAAGCTTCCAAATGAAGCAGTGGGCTGTGGCTGACACTGGCAATAATAATGATACACTCTGATTTGCTGAGATTATACCTGTCAAGCTGCAAACATGGGACTTGACTGTCTTCCTTGCAGCTTATGGCAGTCCCTTATGGCTGGCTTATGGCTTACTGCTATTGTAGAAAGGTCTTTAGTCAAGCACTCACAAACTGTCAATTTAAATATCTAGGCATGGTTCATTCAAGCTAGATTCATCTAGCAGACAAAAGTTACTCTTGCACACGGGCCTGTTGATGCTATGTGTTTAACACTAATGACACCACCAGCTATTATAGTGTGTAGTATGTGCAGCAACACTCATTTTCAACATGCAACATGATGGACTTCTACTTTTGTGAAGGTATCGAGCTCCACAACGCATAGTAGTCTTGTAATGCACTCGGCCACGCCTAAAGGAAAGCTCGCAGCTGACCAAGGGCAATCAAACAACGTAATCCCAGTTCCGCCACCACAGGGTGCCCAGCTGGGGGGCGTAGCTGAAATGCATAGTGAGGGAGCAGAGAGGGACGAGGCACACCAGGGTGCAGCGCAGGCACCCATCGAAGGGGTGGGGGCTCGACCTCCTGACTCTCCGCACAGGCAGCATGATAAGGAACCGGAGCAGGAGGATGATGACGAGTTGGTATGTGCCACCACCCTCACCTCCGCAAAGGATGTCGTGCTTCAGTTGTTTCCCCGAGTGTCATTCAGAAACGAGGGAATCCATTCAGTCATTGGTACCAAGACAATTCTCTTGTGATGCAGATTATATATAGTCGCAATCTTGCTTGTAATTATAGTTACGCAAGCTCTACGACCGCATCTATAAAAAAATTATTCGGAACATTTTTAATTCCTATTTGAAACTCTAAAAAATGTTTTCCATGATAGTAAATAAAATTGGCAATGCAATTAATTAGTAGTGATGCAGACCACGAAAGAAATGTTTTGAAATCTCATGAGGTAAATCTACATTGAAGGAAATAAAATTTGCCTAGTTAAGTGGCAGAAAGTTTTCCATGTAGGATGTACAATGGAAACAAAATTTGTGGCCATGAATTTTCACCACATGCCACTTGATGTCTTAGTTATTAATGAGAGTTTTGTGACAGTGAGAGCTCCTTTATTCTAGTCTCATCATTTTTCATAAGCAACTTGAATGGAGGATACGATGGATTGAATCTAAGTCAATTTAGTTTTACATGCATACACTATTGCTGTTGATAAGAAATGCCCAGGAAGGGATTACCAAGTTATGTTTTAATGATTGATATTGATTGAAAGGCCCAGTAGAAAGTGGTGAAACTTACTCTTAAAACCTAGGTCGTAATTTTGCATTCTGGTACTAAATTTTCATTGAAGATGGTTAATTTCTCCTAGTTCGACATGTGCATTCTAAATTTGTAACTGCTGAAAAAATTCCCCTTTACTGAGTGAACTGTACATAAAAACACATGTATATATGTATCCCCAGTACCAGGCTGTTGTCCTCATATATGTATATATGTGAATAACTCATAAAAATGATCATATTTGTAGCAACAAGATGAAGAACTCCCTAGAATGCATCTAGTAATTATTATGCACTCACTATATGATATTGATCATTTAAAGCTTTTATGGCACTTTTTGGTTCATAATGTGAATATACAATACATTTCCATCACGATTTACATGATCATACTCTATGCATCATAAGGATTCACTTTAATGGGAAAAGCCTAAATTAGTTGTAGAAAATATACATTTAAATTAACTTTAGGCACTCAGATTAGAACTGTGGGAAAATCTAATGCTAATGGAAATGCACAAGATTATCTACAGCAGTCCCAAATCCACCCTTTGTTGAGGTTTTGCTTGAGAATGAAGGCAGGAGTTATCAGATACATGATCATCACTGTAGCTTGGCCATTCAGAAGGGAGGAAAGTCGCTGACCGGGTTAGCCTGGTGGGTAGCGTGCTCGCTGGCTAACCCAAAGGTCGCGGGTTCGAATCCTGCCCAGGGCATGGATGTTGTGTTTGTCCAGATGGGTTTTTCTATGTATTGAAGAGGTGCAAAATGACCATAACTGTCGAAGCACCCTATAAAACAAAAATACTACTACTATCAGTGTTGATCACCGAACACAACTCTCCCTTTGAACAAATAAATACAGGTGCACCCCAAATTACAGTGATGGGACCAGTTTTGAAAGTTTTTTGTGTAATGTTTATTCATTGTCATAATGCTGAATAAGAGGTACATGGTCACTTACATATAAAACTTTTCAAAATGAAGAGAAATCTGCTTGGGCCAAAAAAACATATGAACAGGATTATACAAAAAAACTATCTATGGAAATTAAAATGTCCAATGGTACCTCTTCATTTAGGAAGATGTTATGCCTCTTTCTGAAAATTAAATTATATTACTCCATTGATAGATTCCTTGAGGAAAGAAGTTGCTGTTCGTACTTTTCCATTGATAATTACTGAATACTGATAATTTATTATATCAAATAACTAAGCAGATTTATGTGTGGCATAAGTAATGATATGTAAATTAGAATATTCATGTGCCTTATATCTAGTAGAAAAGTTTTTTTACTCATTAGATCAGTGGGAAAATGATAGCAGAAATATTATAATTAGACCCCATGAAATGATCAGAGATTACTTATAACAAATCGAAGTAAACATGGAACATTGTCAGTAGCTCAGCTGATAAAACTGTGAATGACTCAATTCCAGCTTTTTATTATAATCATGAGAAGCTATACTGATGTAAAATTGAAATGGAGAAATATAAGTTGATCATTTTGCAGGTTTTTTTTATACCTCTCTTAGCAAATTTGGCATAGGAAATTTCATTTATTAATTTATTATGTTGTTAATTTTCCTTAAGCTTGTGAATGCAGAGCCAAAAGAAGTTGTTAGAAAATACCAGGGCCACTCTACAAAATGCAAGAAAACGTTAAAATGTGGATCAACTTTACGAGGAAAAAGGAAGCCACATAACAATGTATGTAATTTAACATTATTCTTAACTCATTTGAAAGTACTGAATTACTGGGTTCTTCAGCAATAGCTCCATGCTTTCTGTTGTTCAACCTAAAGTGTACCCAACATTTTTAACTTCACAATTACAATCTCTAACTATGTCAATCCATGAATATCTGCGGCAGTCATTTCTTTGCTGTTCATTTATTATTCATTTAGTAATCATTGGAATAATTTCAACTCTTTTTATCTTGCATATATACATGCACACCATTCAAAATTCTCAGTTTATTTTCAGCTTGGAGCACATTATTTAGCCTTTAATCAGAAATACAATACCATACTAGGCAGTATGGCTGATTATCAAAAATTTATGTCAAAAATGAAGTTTTGTTATTTATCTCACAACTGAAGGTATATTGGGTATCTAAAAGACAAAAGGTGCTACACTGAAACAGATGTTACCTTTACGTTACAACAATGTTTGCTCAAGAATTTAGACCTAATAGAATTGAAAAAAT
Organism: Rhinocypha anisoptera; assembly: GCA_011762765.2. NCBI lineage: Eukaryota > Metazoa > Arthropoda > Insecta > Odonata > Chlorocyphidae > Rhinocypha > Rhinocypha anisoptera. Next base: position 13,007 of record WURS02367155.1, read on the forward strand.
TGAGCCACATGAATCGTACTTGTTAGATTTCAAAATCTTTTTAATTGTTTATAAAAACCTTTTCTCAGAAGGCATTTAGAATGACTGTTTCTACATGTAAATTATAGATCATTGTAGTAATTCAGAATTTCACAGATACAGCTTATGCATGAAAGGTCCCTATCTCTCTAATGCTGCAATTTACAATAAGATACCTACAGATATAATGAATTTTTAAATGTTTTTTTTAACATGCTTAATATGACAATACCCATAGATATATAACATAGACTAAGGAATCTTTGTATAACTGTACTATTTTTTGTACCTCAATCTCTCACGAAGCCAAGGAAAACATTTTTTACATAACTGTGCTTGTTGAATGGATCTTTTTACTGTGCAAATGAATTTATGGAGTGTACTTAATATGCTTATGCTGCTTGTGACCTAGATTAAGGAATCTTTGTATCACTGCAATATTTTTTTATACCTCAATCTTTGATGAAGTTATCTTTATCTTTGATGAGTAAAAAATATTTTTATCTACCAGTGAATAAAAATTTTTATTTCTGGGAAATGTATTTGTGAAGCTGATGATTTATTTGACAAAAAAGTTTCAGGGAATCTGCTGCAGTTGTAAACCAAAGAAAGGACATCATCATGCAAAGTGTAACAAGGACAGCCATGCATCATGCAGCCATCATCAGCCAGGCTCATCAACTTATAAAGACTGTTTTAGTAAGGCTCATGATTCTTGCATGAATGGATATCCTTACAACTCCCTTCAAGGATTACAAGATATATCTCCTGCCCCACGCATCCCGGAAAAACATGTGAATTATGATTTGTGCCATGGGAAACGTGTATGCCACGTAAACCCTCGCCTGTTGAAAGATGATGGCATGGCTGATGGTGAGAGCAGATAGGTATTACATGCATACTGACTGAACATTAAGTCAAGATTTTTTTCAGTTATTTTAACTCGACAAATTTTGTGTTGTCTAATAAAAATATTTAAGTCCCTTGGCTTAACTAGAAAATTAAAAGTTCATGAAAGCAGTAACTCCTATTAGCACCACGTTCAAATGTTGTATTTTTTTATAGACAAGATATTTACCCCCAGTGATTGTTGGTTCAAAAATCATTAAGGTAAAATTAATTTATGTGAAAGTTACACTCTTAAAATTAGCACATAACTGAAAGTGACTAAAATGTAAATTTCCTGGAATGTGTAAAAAATGCAACACAAAAATACAAGGAGGAAAGCCAATTTCATTTCAAGGCATCATTTTTTTTGATAAATATGAGTGTTACTGACTTTAGTTTATGTGGAAACCACTTTTTAAATATATTGTATTGCTCCTGAGCCATATGGGAAAATAATCCATGTAACTTTATAATCAACACACTTTGAAGTTCCACTTGACCCTTATTTACCAAATAAATCATTTTGTTACCTCTCTTCAAGAGCTCATACTATGCTAAAGCCAAAATTGTGATAAATTCACACATTTTTAGTTTGTACTCATTTAAAATATAGGAACCAGTTCCTTTCCTGATTAGGGATCTTCAAAGACATCATCCAAATTTGGCCTTATAATCTGTAATTAAATATGGCAATTACTAGTCTGCTACACCATATTAAAGTTCTACATACATATATGCACACATTTTATAATTTCATTAATTCTTCTAATAGTAATAAAAAATTAAGGACATATTACAGCAGTCGCATAGCTGAAATAAGTGAAACAAGATTTTGAGTAACATAAAAATATCATTCTTATCATCCAATGCTTGAGACATTTGAACATGAATAAATGACATCTGTGATATTTTTTTGGCTCAAGAGTTCACAACCAATAATAATAATTATTCCCCCAAAATGTATTGGAGACTTATGGGATATCTTTCTCTCTTGTCAAATTGAGTATATATAATGATTTGAATGACAAAAAAGTAATATAAATGCTTGGGCCACCATGTCTTCTTTTTCTTAATATGTGCGACATTTACAGAACTTTCAAATGAATGGACGAATGATGCTTATGCTGTCGGTGAGGAAGGTGACAAGAGTGATCAAAGGAAAGCAAGATTAAGTAGAAACGAGACAGAAGGAAAATACTTCAACAGTCATGAAATTAAGGTGTCTGATAAAATGGCACTGGGTAATAATGTAAATATTGATAATCCTCATATTAATGTTGAGGAATCAGGTTCAGACCCAATGAAATCCTTTATCACAAAAGAGGATTCATCTCTGCATGGACATAAGGAGAATGTAGCTGAAAAGCCTGTCATGCAACAAGTAGAGGATAAGGTTATCTTTGGCCACAATCTTCAGCTTGATGATGATGGACTAATGAATGATGAAGATGAACTAATTAATGATGAAGATGAACTAATGAATGATGAAGATGAACTAATGATTGATGAAGTAAGGAATGATGTTCTCCAGGAAAATCTCAAAAAAGGAATCCCTTACCATAACAAATTCTCCATAGTGAACAGTAGGCAAAAGAGAATTTCTGATTCTCTTGAGGATATGGATGATGATGACTCTGAATCAACCAGTTTAATGGACCAAGGGTTTAACTCAGAAACACTGAGAGATGAGAGATGTCTTCGTGGACCCTCAGATATTGTCACTCATTGCTTAAAATTCAGTGACCTATGGTGAGTTTGAATAGCCCATTTTGTCTGTTCCTTGTAATGATATTTTACCATCTACCAGCCTTAACAGTTTTTCATATTCAAGCATTAACAAGATCCAAAATTTTTATCAATTGGTTTACATCTCATACCAATTGATTTCCCCCCCCCCCCCTCTCTCTCTCTGCCTCACATTATCTCAGTCAAAAGTTATAAACAATTTTGAAAAGAATATCTTATATGTAAATATCATTACAACTTAACAGAATTTTATGAGCGTGAAAAAAATATTTTATGACATATTATTCATTTATTGTGTATTTTGAACTTGAACCATTACATGTCTCCTATCTATGTGCTGAGTGTCTCATTCATGTGATCTGTAGACAAAAGATTATTTTGATATTTTAATTATTCCAACTCAAAGGAATTTAACAGAGGACTTTTATGGACAATTAAATCACTGGTATATCTATCCTATGTTTGAATCTCACTTCCCAATAATTTTACACAAAATCAATCAATATATAAATTAATGGTTTAAATATACAAATAAAGAGCTCTCACCTACTTATGAGTAACAACATGAAGCCAGCTTACATAGCCAAAAGGCTGTATGATCAGACCTCTATAAATGAATTCCATTCAGCCCTTTCCCAGGAATTATGGGAAGTCATTAACTTGGTTTACAGTACTGATGAGAAATTTAATGCATTCATACAGATTTTTAAATTGCACTTTAACACAGCTTTCCCTAAGAAATGGATGAAACAAAGAGCAGCAAACAAAAAAAAATATTGTTTCCTAGCGAGTTGCTAAAGGCAAGCCAGACACTAGGGGACTTGCATAGAGAGTATAAATTCCAAAATAGTGAGTTAAAAGCAGAATACAAAAATAAACTGAAGGAATTTAACAGGGTAGCTGAAGTGAAAAGACTCCATAATCAAGACTACATTGCTCAATCCAATAACACAGCAAGGGCTGCATGGGAAGTGATAAAGGGAAATACAAAACCTGTTGGACAAAAGACTGGTCCAGACTACGTCATCTTTGGGGATGAGGCAATTTACGATCCAAAAATGATAGCAAACAAATTCAACATACAATTCTCCTTGACTCCTTTACCCATGGACTCCAACATAAATCCTAAATCAGCATCTAAATGTGATAGCGATCACTACGCTTTCTTTTTACAACCCACAGTCCCCATGAAATTATAAATATAGTGAGGGCCTTAAATAATAAATGGTCAGCTAGTTTGGATGAAATCCCAATGCCGGTGGTGAAAGCTGTCATCAATAACATAGCTTATCCTCTGGCAGATATCATTAACAAATCCTTGGAGGAAGGCTGTTTTCCTATCAGTCTGCAACAAGCTCTTATAATCCCAGTTCAGAAAAAATTAACTCCCACAACTCAGAGGATTTTCGTCCAATTTCGCTGCTTTCAGTTTTCTCAAAAATATTTGAAAAGGTGAATACAAAAATAAACTTAAGGAATTTAAACACATGGTAGCTGAAGTGAAAAGACTCCATAAAGACTTTTATAATAGAATGTTAAAATATCTGGAAACAAAACAGTACTTTCATTCAGCACAATATGGTTTCCGTGAACATAAATCAACAGTATCTGCTTGTTTTCATTTTCTTAATAATCTTTACACATCCCTAGACAAAGGTTTACTTACTCTAGGGGTATTTTACAACCTTACTAACGCTTTTGACAGCCTAAATTATGGGATTCTTACCCAAGAACTTGGAGAGGCTGGAATACATGGAAAACCACTTGAATGGGTGACATCATTCCTAAGTAACAGACACCAAATTGTAAGATACTCTAAAACTGATCCTCTT
>WURS02367371.1:0-17484 GCA_011762765.2 Rhinocypha anisoptera
AAAGGTCTACCCGTTGGCGTCCAGAAACTACTGCAGTGCCGAGTGACATTTCTATTGGTGTTCTGGCAGAATTACGAAGGTAATTGATCATAGACCAAAAGCGCTTTGGGTTGGTTACACATTCAGCGGAAATAGAGGCAATATGATAACTGTAGTCCAATTTAACAAGGTAGTTTGCATGCCGACGAAGGTCTTTGAATGTTTTAAGAGTGTGGGGGTTTGAAAAGCGTTTATGTAAAGACCACGAGGAATTACAGATAATGTTGATCGAGGAATTACAGGTAATGTTTGCCTGAAATCTCCATTAAGCAATATTAATGCGTTCCCAAATGGTCTGATGTTTCCACACAAATATTGAAATGATCGATAATAATAATAAAGGTATCTTAATAATGGGCGAGATTTAGACTAAATAGTCCCTTCTTTCGCCCAACCCCTAATCGATCAAGAGCTTCGAACGATTTTTTCTTGTGCCATTGGGCATTCATCCTAAACAATAAGTTTATATTTCTGAAACAATTATTCCATACCGGATACTTTGAAAATATTGCACTTAGGAGTTTCAATGAAATGCATATCCAATAGCAAATTCAAAGCAGAATGAGCAGTTCTTCCACCTGGTAGCAATATCGTAGCCATTCCGGACGATTAAAGAGCTAAGGATATGTCATGTTTGGCACCGAATAGCTGCCCGAAACAATCTAATTATGATCGTTTTACCAGTTCCTCCTGGCGCATCTAAGAAGAAAATTTCTCCAACCCCGTTTTGGCAGTTTGCATTACTTGCTCGTAGTAAATGCCCTTTTGTTTGACGAAATAATTAAATCAAATTGAAAATACAACAAAATCTATAAAAATACAATTTAAAAGAAACTGTATTCACTAAATGAACGTACGATATTAAAAATAAACAATAATAACAACTAAATGAACAACAAACAAAAACAACAATAAAAAAACAAACTATACTTACGAAATGAACGCTTTGGTAAACTACAAAGCTGTAATCCGACGCAATATCACACTAAATAATAAAATAAAATGTAAAATACAACAAAATCTATACAAATTTATTTTTAAAACAAACTATAGATACTTACAAAATGAAGGATATGGTAAACGACACAGCTCATATCCAACGCTGTATCACACGAAATAATGTAATGATAATCCAAAAATATCTATGTAATTTCAAATTTAAAAAGCCAAGTGACAGCAGCTGTCAAGAAGCACGCTGTCCAGTACGAGCAATGTGCAGGCACTGGACGATATTAACCCACTTGTGCTCACCATAGAGTTGTAAAGGGTAGAGTGAGCCTCCTGACTGCACAGGAGAGAGGAAGCTGTTCCATCATTGAATCCACGTGACTTTTCCACTGTGGCAGGCGATTGGTTTAAACATTAATTTCATACTACACGCCGAATAATTATACACTTATTGTGGTACATGGAGGACAGGATTTCAAATCAAGGAGCACAGGATTTCAAATACAAACAGGGAAATCATAAATTTTCCATTCAAAAGGTACCACAGAAATTTAGAAAACATTGTGACGACATAGTCTTACTATAGTTCACGATGACAATATTATACAATCAAATAAAAACATAAAAAAACAGCAAAAAATTACAATTCAATTTAAATACGTATGTGATGGACCTGTTATTGGATTAGGATTAAGTTATTCCCTGAAAATATTACTCTCTTGACATTTTACTCCTACGGAACTCTTAATGTAGATAAATAAACAAAAGGTGTAACCATGACAGAAACATATTGTTGCCTTAAGTTACATGACCAATGATTGTCATCTATTGAGAGAATCTTCAATCACCTACTACACGAGAAGAAATTTATTAAATAGCTGCTACTGTTGTCGTAAGAAAAAAAATATGATAGCATAAAAACACGATCGTATTCGAATGGAACGTTGTGTCAAAACTTGAGAGCATCAGTGAATAACCTTCGGAGATTTGCGATTTGGAACAAACAAACATTTACATTTTTAATTATATAGATGTTACTATGTAGTTCGGTTAGTTTCCCATAATGATCACAATCCTGTCCACAGCTTTGGACAAACGGAAATTGAAAATAAATGCGAAGAAAACCAAAGCTATGGTAGTTTCGTGAATCATAACTGAACCCCTTGTAAATTTAACGATAGGGGATTCATATATTAGCCAAGTAGAAAATTTCTGCTACCTTGGGATCATAATTACAAGAGATAACAGATGCACCTCTGCAGTGACAAGAAGGATAGCCATGGCGAAGAAGGTATATGAAAGTAAAAAGAATCTTTTAGAAAACAAGCATATGAAATTGGAAATAAGAAAATATTTAGCAAAAACGATTATTACGAGTACGCTGTTATATGGATGTGAAACGTGAATTTGGGAAATATGGAAAAACCTCGATGTGGAAATGGAGGTGTGGATTGTGGAAGCAATGGAAATGTGGATTTTAAGAAGGATAACAAGAACAAGATGGATTGACTAGAAAAGTAATTTAGAAGTTTATAGTTCTTAAAATCTAGAAGTTTTGATGGAAATTAAAGAGAAGAGGAATTCGGCGAAAAGGATGGAGAAAAGGAAAATTAATTTTGTTGGACATGTTTGTGGAAAATAAAATGGAGGGAAAACTATTAGGATAAAATAAAGAGGGACGGTAAGAAAGAACTTACTGAATGACATAAAAGTAACAGGATATAGTAAGTTGATAAGAACAGCAATGGAGAGAGATATGGCTGCAACTACAAGGTTCTGCCTTTAGAAGATTGAGTTCATATATTTTTGTGTAATTCAATAGCTTCTCTTTCCCTCGATTATAAAAAGTGCTTAGGATGCGCGTAACAGAAAGGTTGCCAGAGTAATACCATGAATTTCAAGGAGCGACGTCCACTAGAGTCATTAGTCATGAGGAATGTAAGTTGTAGTTTATGAAAATTGAAGTTGAATATGTATTAAATAGCATAAAACGGTATTCCATGAATGTGAGATTCATTGTGACTTAAGCCAAAAAATGAATACCCCCTGAATGATATCATTTCTCCATAAAATAATGATATTATACGCACTTGATTTTAAAGGTCATAGTATTAACCTGCAGACAAGGAAAAATACTTACAGAGCAAATTATAAATAACAGGACGATCAAGGCTGATAAAACTGAAGACGTGCCATCTAAACGTGAACTCGAGAATTTCTTATTTTCTCATAAAACTTAGCACCATGACGTAAAGGGTAGCCTTCTACAGCAGTGACTAGAGGCAGTTTACTTGGCACTGCATTTTGGCAAAGAAATCACGCATTCATTATTTAGTTTTTTTCATTGCCATAAAGGTATTTGCTATATATATTTGTATAAGTGGTATAAAAATTAGGAATCGAGAATCTTCATCTTTCATTTAATACATGTCGGACAAACTCGTAAAAAATCGTAACTTCAGCTAGCGCAGAAGTATTCAATGCAACGTTTTCATATTTTTATTATTATTATTTTGCAAAAAAACTATGAACTAAATTTAAATATTTGAAAGTATATTTATGTACTGCAAGAGTTCATAAGGTCAACGGGAAAGATAAATTAAACTCCAAATGCTCTCATCAAACTCTACGTCAAGCTGAACTACAGTTTCATACTGACCGAAATGTGACAGATCAGAAAAATATTTAAAAATATTGGTATTAAAAAGCAGCATTAATTTTCTAAGTTGATATTTCCTAGAAGAGAACTTTTAAAGAAAATTGTTTAAAAAAATGTGGTGAAATTACATCAATAGCATACACTGTAAAAGGCTTGTTTTCCAGAAAGCTATCAGAAAAGATTCAACATCTCAGAGCGTAATAAATAGGTTCAAAGAATGGCGTGGGAATCAACTTCTATCTATAATGATCTAAAAGAGGAAGTAGATACTGGCATGAATAATGCATTAAGCCTCCAAACTGACATGCTCGATTATGCTTGAATGATGTACTCGCGTGGGAGTACGATTGCTATCAGTGACTTCGGACAGTTCCTGCCCGATGACAAATCTGATCATTGGCATGTGCGCTTTTGACTCATTAGTGATAAAATATAACAAGAAATGGACTTCAATTACACAACAAAATCCAGTTTGCCAAATAATCTTTCACATACTTACTAAAAATGAAGGGGTTCAGCGAATACATATGTTATAGCGGTAGCAATGGCGATGTTATCAGATTTTCGGGCAACTCCTTCTTGGTGAGATTTTAATCCCAAGTTAGATGAGGTCATCGGGTAACATCTAGCTACTTTCTTTACAGTTATTTATTCTGCAAAGAGCTACGTACAGCGAAACTAATTTCAATTGCGAAAATTCACTATAAATAGAACGTTTTATTATCTTGTATTTTAAGAAGAGAGAGCGTAATCTTTCTTCCATTCTTTACGACAAATAAATATCTAATGTCATAATTCATAGGAAATGCAACATATCATCATCGCTCACTTTCATTCACGACGAGTAGGAAATCTTTAATGGCTTTACCTACACGACCGAATAAATTTTATCGACCATATTTCAAATAAGTTCGGAGTTACCGGAATACATTCGATGGACTTGGAAGCTAGCAAAGAATTCAAGGCATCCAAAAATGCCAGTGGGGTGGTCACGACATCGCTTTTTCAAAAAGTTGGATGCTTTCTCCAATTGGAGCACAAATAATTGAAAATGAAAGAAGAAAGCACACGAAAATCGAAAATGAATATTATATATTACTTTGAGAGATTTATAAGAACCATTTCGGGAAGGAAAATATTTGTTCACTGAACCATTTCAAGGGTTTTCTAAAAGAATAATGAGCGATTAATTTTCCCAAGAAGCTGTTTTTGAGAACAATTTCATTTGTGTTCAAATAAAGCATTACTGCCAGAAAGTAAATTATGAACTGTTTTTCTTTTTAATGTCACTAAAAGTCAGTCACTCGGAATTAGAGGTATTTTCTCGGCAGTCCTTTAAATATCTTAGTTATAGTTGGATAGCATTTAGAAATGCATAAATGTATCCTTCAGTTTACATATCAATATATATTTAAGGAAAATGAGAAAATATAACTTAGGAATATGGTGCAGGCAAAGGAGGAATTCTGTGAGACGAAACAATAACTTACTGGAAATAATATTAGCCTGGGAATTAGGAAGAGGTTCGTTGGATGAAAATATCAAGAAGACGTTGACTAATAAGTAAGTAAGCCATGAACAATATCATCACCAGGGGAAAAAAGATTAAAAATTTGCTGGTGCTGCAGAAGAGTGTTAAAATTAAGTGGACAGACTGAGAGGCGTTAGAATGAAATAGTAGTCGGAAGAGCCTGATTCAAGAGAGATTTATGGAAAACACTTCCTAGAAGAAGAGGAAAACAAATAGGGCACATACTGAGGCACAAAAGTATAGTGAAAATCGATTTAAAAGGGACTGCGGGAAGGAAGAGCCTTAGAGGGGTAGGTCAAGGATGGAATATTAGAAACAGTTAATGGAGAATAATCGAGTTGGGAGCTACGGAGGTATGGGGGGGCTGGCAGGTGGCAGGGCAGAGTGGAGATCTGCGATGGATAAACCAGTCTTCAGGCTGCAAGCTTAGAATGGTAATCACTAAAGAAGGCCTTCCACCCTCCCAACTTGTCGTGCCTCCTTTATTTGATGACCAATAAGGGAAGAACCATTCGAAGAAGTACTCGGAAGAGCCGTCAAAAGAGAACTTTATGATGAGATTGTACTCAAAATAAAAGGGAAAGTAAGAACACAGTAATTGAAACATTGAATTGCAGTTGTTGGCCACTAAGTTGGGAAGGATCTAAGGAAAATCCTTGAAAGGGGTCGAGGATGGTGCTCGAGACAAAGAACAATGGAAATGAGTTGGGGACTATGGAGGTGTGAAGACGTTGGTAAGTGAAAGGGTAGTTTATGTGGCTGTTACTAACCTATAATGCGACTGATAACCAGTGACGATTTTACATTTCTAGATAAAAACGTACCTATTTATATTTATATAAAAAATTAATTGGTGCTATTTTCAAAGTCTGGTTGAAATGAAAGCTCCCTTCCTAATTATGTTATTTCTTTTCTTTAAGGAAATGGTAGAAATAAAAACGTCGATAACCACGTAGGAAAGTCATTATATAATTGACTTTACTATCGTAAAATACGGAGTAAAAAAGTACATTCTACGGGCATAACAATTACGTTACAACAGGTGCATCACAACCATTTAAAGCTTACGAACGAATTGAGTAGTTTCAGGCGTGATATGGTGGAATCCAAACATTATAATGATAAGGAGATGGGAATTTTCCATTGAAAAAAATAAACTTTATTTTGTCCGGTTACGATGCCAGGATATTTTGCGACTTATATTAAATTCAACCATGTATATGACAGATTTATACCAAAAGGCTTGACATGGGCTTACGATTCAAACACAAAAGATATTATTCAATTAATTATTTAGATAATTTTTTATTTGAACACTATTTTATTTTACTTGAAATTGCAGAGCAGTAGAGGAAACAATAAAGTATTTAAGACCCTAGTGATCAAATTTGGTCCTCTTTTCAAAGTATTCTATTTTTAACGGGTAGGAAGGCTAGTTTTAATTATTTTAAGGCCTGAAAAACTATCTCTTTAGGTATGGATAGTAGTATAACTAACAGAAGCACTCTGAGGTAATAATTAAAATAATTTTATTATGAAGACATAAGCCCTAACATAAGATCTGTATTTCTTTCTTAGTTTTCCCACTCATGCCATCTTCCTGTAGAAGCGTCATTATTATTAAATTTCACTCCAAAAGTATTGGTATATTATGCTAGTCTCAAATGGAGAATGTTACATATTGACCTGATCTACCATAGTATGACGGGATTTTCAAAATACATTTATCCTCTTCCTTGAAGTAATCTGCTTCAAATTTTTGCAATAAATTTAACCTATATTTCAGCCTACGATCAACGAGTGGTTCCCTGTCTAACTCCTCCAATAACTTTGTTACACTGCTACGTTGGTCATAACAGCATTTAGCAAATCTGGCTGCTCTACGTTGCACTAGATCTAGTTCCAAGACTAATTCATTTCGATCGCCGTTTAAAAAACAGGAGGGAGTGGAGGAGACTTGCGAGGAAGGAAGAAGGCGAAATGCGCTGAAGAACACGGTTTGTGAAATAGCAGGTGAAAGATTATTGAGTAAGATATAGGAAAACAAGGAAGGCATGGAGAGTGATACAAACGTACGTGACAGAAGTACATTTGATGGATTAGTGAAACGTGACTTAAACGCATATGGATAGAGTCTCATGGGTAGCACGATCGCCGGTTAAATCTAATCTCGGGTTTGTGTCCTGCCTAGGGGCATGGATCGTCCAATTGCGTATTTCTTCCATTCGAGAAAGACTCGCTAAATGGCCATTGCCATCGACACATAAATATCAAAATGTAATAAGCTAATAGTTGGGGAGATCTCTATAAAAAGTTGCGAAAGAAAACAATACTTGTGAGAAAGAAGGCGATATAGTAGTGGATCTGAGAGGAATAACCATTCAGGAAAATAATTTGAGACACATACAATACTCATAATCTGACCTGGTTTCGAACCCTCAACCTTTGGGTTAGATAGCGAGAGCGCTAATACTCACTCCAAACTAAGCGGTACAACTTGTTGTTAAATGGGTATTCGTTAATCTCTTGAGATATACATCTAGGTAAGAATATCACCTGTTTGAAAGTGTAATCACACTAAGACTAGTGAAGGCCTAAGAAAAATTAAAAGGCAAAATATTTATATGAGTTAGACATGAATGCAACATTTAATCCGAATCATTTTATATGCCGTATGGCTAGGAGCGACATAAATTGAAACAGAAGGAATTGGTGTCTTACCGATCCTGGTGAATGGAAAAAATAGGAACCGATTCAATTTTTCAGATGAAGTAGTAGTTATGGAAGGGAATGGGGAAGAGCTACAAAAATCCTTTAGCCCAAAGGAGGATGGCACTTGATTTATTTATCCATTGGCTACACATAACAATAGGCCAATCACAGTGGAGGATATCTATAATAACTTATTTTGTTAGAAGAACGAAACAAAAGAAGGATAATGCCCTAGTTGGAGAATGAAAAATCCACCTAGCCGGGATTCAAAACCTCGAACATCAAACTGGCCATTAGAGGAGGTTACCCCGCCACCACCGAGGCGGCCAAGAAGAAAATCAATATATGACATGAGGTGGAATAATTTCGAATGGCATAGCATTAAAGAGAAAATAAAAATAATCAAAACTATGGATGAATTCACAAATAAGAGGACATGTGAGAGTAAAATACTTTAAAACAAGAATGCTAAAAATTTCGTAAGCATCGTGGCGCTATGTGGGCCAGAGATATGGGCAGACGAACGAGTGCCAGGGAATCATAGAAGTCGCTAGAAAATGGTGTTGGAAGAAAACTCTGAGGATTAGATTGGAATATAAATTGATTAACGGACTTCATGTAAGCAGAAGAGGAAACTTCTTAGAGAAAAAGGCAAAGGAAAATTTAAGGGACAGTTAACCATTACTAAACATTATGCCGCTCTTCCCAGAAACAACAAAGATCGAAAATTTTATTGAAGTCTACCTTAGGTATTAATTCAGATTTGAGCTCAGTGTACTTTCTGCTTTCGCTTCATTCCATCTTTTCCCCTCCCTCCCTCTCTTTCCACAATTGCCGCTGTCTGCCATGAATTTGGTGAATCCAAACCACCCTCCGGAGGCGCGCGTGGCCTCGCTACATCCCCTGGTGACCTTCCCGACCTAGTGGATAGCCGACTGCGACCGTGGAATTGAAACAAGTGAACGAAGCAATTCGCATCCTCTCTCCCTTTCGGTGCCACCTCTTCCATTCTTCATCAAGAGAATAATAGCGCCCAGGGTCTCGTAATTCATTCCACGGAAGGAGAGAGAGAGAGAGAGAGGGTGAAATCGCCCCAATTTCCCGCGTAATTCCGTTGCCTAAATTGCTACTGCATCGTCGTGTATCACGCTCCTCGCATGTCGTTAAAAAAATTTTCGCCGCGGAAACGGCTCAGCCGAACAGAACCCAATCATATATGGCCACTTGAGCGTCAAATGCAACAAACGGTCGGAGGCCAATCGTTTTAATCTGTTGTTTTGAAACTTGATGGCAGCGATTTCGAAAGTGCATCTGACGTCGGTCCGGGCACGACGGAGGCTCGGATTTCGTGAGAGGGAGAAAAGGAGAGTTGGATCCGCAACGGAGGACGTTTGGATGATACAACGAAGGATCTGCGTAATTTTCGGCGTATTAATGATCATCGAAAATTTTTTTTTGGTTCCCGAAAAAGGAAACCCAATCGGGGGGTCGTCTGTGGATGTGGGGCAAAGGCGGCCCCCCTAACCTCGTGACTCCTCGGTCACGCTCCCTGCCGCCCCGCGTCACGATTGGCGTTTCCGGCCTTCGCCCCCCCCCCTCCCGCCTCAGCGACGCGGCATCGCGAGCGTGCCGTCACGCCAAAGCACGGAGAAAAGGGCGCGATCGATTGACCCGCGTAATTCGTCCGCGGAACGACAGAGGGAGAAATAGACCGCCATCATCTCCTCGACGCGCCCTGGTTCTGTCACTTCGGGGAGGGAGGGAGGGAGGCGGGGCTTCCCGCTCGACTACACCAGTCAACTCTGTGATGCAGCCGCCAATGCCTACTTCCTCGAGTCTCCCAGTCCGTAGAATGGTCGGCTACAACCCTCCCACATTCCCGTTCCAATTCTAATTTCCTAACCAGCTCTTCGCGGTACTTCTTCCCATTTTTTTTTAACAACGGAGAATTGTTCTCACAATTTATTTGCTTAAGAACCATTTCGAGCTAATATTACATAAACACATAATGCTGGAAACATCTAATTATATGCGTGACACAATAACCGATATTACATAATTTACTTAATCTGCATAAATGTTACATAATGTGTTGCATCAGGATAGCTATTAGATACATTCTGTATTAAACCTGTCGGTCCTAAGTTATCCATGGCGTTGCGGAGAGGTGCCTCAAATTGCGGTAAACAGATTTTAGACGTTATTTAATAGTTTTTAGTATCACGGTTCAGTTATTAAATCAAACAACCAGGTCGTAAGATTTTCTTTTTCTCATTCTATCCAGGTTCCTATATTCAATTGGTAATACATTTAACGAATTCGGTGCAATATGCTTCCACGGTCTTTCTCCTTTAAAATTGTTTTGGAATTGATGCATTGTCATGGAATAGAAGTTTATTTATCTATCGTCAAATATCTTCATGGCAACCTGATGTCATTATTCTAAATGCACTAATGTAATATTAAATTAATAACATATTTGTACAAATAATCTACGGTAAAGTACTGGCGTAAGTACTACACGTAATTTTGAAATACAATTTTTCTCTTTCATTATTCCCTTGCCTAAAAACTATTAAAAATATTCTTTTCTGTGTTTTTAATATTTTTCTGATGGCAGTTTTATTGGTAGTTTCAAAATTCAGTTATCTATAATTCAGTCAATTACGTCTAATGCTCAACTAAGGCATTTTAAACCATGACTTGTGCCTTAAACTGTACAGTAATTTGAAATTAATAAAAGTAATAGACTACACATCTCAGTTTCTGTGTAATTTTATTCACATGTTCCTGAAAATTTTAAATGTTCAACAATAACCAAACCCTTGCCTTTTATTTTGACATATGCATTTCCTCGCGGGGGCTTCCCTCCTATTCCAGTCTCTTTCATATTCTTCCCAAATGACATAAGCCCTCAGTGTGTGTCTGATCCATCTGGTTCTTCTTTTTCTTATCGTATTCCTTAAATTGACGTATCTTCTCCACTCTTCTGGACCCTTTCTCGTTTCTCACTCAATCCGTCCACTTGATCTTAAGCATCTCCCTCTCTCTCTCTCTCTCCCTCTCTCCATCTGAGTATCTAATGAGGTAATTTAATTGCTTGCTAATTCCTCTCCTCTCAGCGTGGCGTCTGCACTCTGCTCCTTTTATTTCGCATAATATAATTTTAGTAGACTTCTTATTTATTATCATGCTGTACTCCTACAGTACTTGTTTAGTTGTGTTCAAGGTGGTCTGTAGGTCTTCATGTTTCTCTCCTACTACAGTGGTATCGTACATGAAAAGCAGAATGTTTATTTCTTTTCCGCTCACTTTGATTCCTCTGATGTACTTTTTTGTATTGCTGCCTTACATTACTGCCAAGTATAGGTTGAACAGTCCTAGCGAAAGGTTACGCCGTTGACTAAATCGTTAATTTATATTAGCTTATATTTTTCTTCTGTTTTTATCATATCGACTTGATTCCGGTAGATTCACTAGTTCCTCTGTCATTTTAGTTAACGCAGAGTTTTTCCAGAGACATCTTGTTCCATTTCACGTCATATTTAAGTTTCACCTATCGCCCAAAAATCGAATGTGCCTATGCTTTTGGGATAATCGCGCTGTTTCACCACCGACATCCTCGCGGAGAAAGAAAGGCCTGAGTGTTCCAAACGTCCTTGTCGCCACATAATTATTATCGCGCATTGATCTAGAAGAATCGTTTTAGAAAAATCGTTGAAGCGTGCTAAGCACTATAGAGTTCGAGAGAGTCCGGGCATAAGGAGAGACATACAGTAACCTCCATCTCCAACCTGATGTGCTTTGCCTCGTAAATTTATTTTCAACAAAGATAAGACTTGTGAAAAAATATTAAGTTAAATTTTATGTCATATTTTTTAGGACCACGGGACCTCTTTATTTTATAGTAGTGACTTTTTATTATAAAATTTAATGTTTAATATTTTCCGTAGCGGTGCAAATGACCTTCGAGTATGTTGTTTGGCGAACCATTCAATCTCATTTTTGCCACTGATACAAATACCAGAAAAGCTGAATCATGAGTTCCGAGCGAAACAAAAGCAAAATTTGGGATTGGATGCAAATTTTAAAGTGACCATTCATATTTTCCTCTAGCATATGAAAATATAACATTTCGGTAAAATCTAACAAAGAATTCCTTTCATGTCACGAAGGCCACACCTTAACGTCAGCTGAAAATGTTCGAAGGATCTATGGAAAAAAGATATTCTTTTACTTAAAGTACCTATGATAATCGGCATAAAATGCTGTTTCAATTGTTTATGCAACAATTTGCAAGATAATACAGCCATTAACCTCAAATTTACTAATCTATCGACCGTCACAATGTGCATTCATTTTACGGCGCCTTGATTACGAAACCAATCTCTGGTGAATTTGAAGGAAATGGATTTCACGAATTGTGTGGTTATCAAATTTCCATGTAACAGCAATTAATAAGGATTTCGATCGTATAGCTTTAAATCTTAGCCTTGGCCCTCTTTTGGAATAAATCTCAAATCGAGCGCACTTGCTCGCTCGAGATGGCTCGCAAAATCTCCGAAGCGTTCCCGTCTCCACGGATCACCGGGAAACGATTTATTGAGCGGTAATGAATTTAAAAAGAAAGGTGTGGGTTGCACTCGCAGGCGATAAGGTCGCGGTTTGATTCCCGGTCGCCAAAGAGCGGTTTACTCTCAGTACTGAATCGAACTTTCTTAATACTTTTAGACCGTAAAGGATTTCGCCACAGTTCAAATTACACCGCAAAAATTGTGATTGGTCACCCACGAAAATGTTGTTCTTTATTTGCAATTTACCCGGTGTACTAAAACAAGAAGCGCCTAACCTGAAAAATCTGTGAAGTTTCCGAGGGAAAGAGCTATCTCTTTTTCCTTCTCAACTAAATATCAGCGACCTCACCTCATGACCCACAGGTCTCTAGACAACACATCCGCCAATCGCATGGGAAGCTTCAATCGCACGACCTCCCGTCTACATGCCAGGCATTATGTCGTCACTTTATGACAGCGTATAAATGTTAACGGGCGCCGTTCAACTTACGTCCGTTAGATGGGTTATAAAACACAAATGTCTTTAGGAAAGTAAAATAAACACGAAGTCGTATTCCTTTTTTCAGAGGTTCATTGGATAGGAATCCAGTTTATTTTAGGTCGAGGAGTGCATATGAGGAATTCACGACACGATGATAATTACTGCAATCGGGCGCCCTTTTCCTCTCTCTCCGTCCCACGCAAGACGCAGGCGAGAAGAAAACCTCATCAATCATCAAAATTTTGCAATGTGCATTTTCTCACTTTTTGCGGCACGTACAACAACATACTATTTTCCCTTCTCCTCTGCGTTGATTTCAAATAAAAAACTGTATATATTCAGCAACATACAGTAAGGTCCCCCGAGGAACACTAAAAAAAGGCGTGGCGCATAGTTTTTAACGTCAAATCAAGAGCAGCACTTTCCCTTTTGGCAGTAATCCAGGATAAGTTTACGCTCAGACACGATATAGGCCTCAATAGTGTGTAGAGAGGATCGTAAATGTTTCATGGAGCAACTGTCGTACCTCGGAGCGACGAGAGGCAAAGGACTTCACACATTCTAAGCCAAATAACCTGCGGGTCCCCTGCGGGAGTTCTGAATTCATAGTTATCGCTAAAGCCAGAAACCCATACGTGAGGAAAGTGGCATATTTTGTTTAAGATGACCTCAAATTTTAGATGCACTGTCGTCTGAAATGTAAAAAAATATGAAATGGCCACTATACACTTAGCGAATCACCTTGTTGGTCCAATACAAGACTCCAATATCTAATCAACATCAGTCTGTCTTTCATTGATGAAACTTGGTGACTTTACGCACTACAAGGACCAACAATTCTCACCAAAGTACTTGATCTTTGATTTCACGGAGAAGTTGGATCAGTGCTTTCCCGTACTCCATTAATTTGGCGGACCCAGCGCATCAGAATATCTTACATGACTTAATGATTGATAAAACTGATCCTGAATGAATGAATTAATGAATGTTTTTCATGAAAGATGTTTTAGTACTGAATAATTATTCAAGTTTTGCTTTTGTAAATGATTGCTTTCCATTGCGGCGGGTTGCAGGGTATTTCTTATATGTAAATCTTCCTTATTTTTGCTTCAACTTTGCCCTGAGGGATAATTTTTTTTCATCTTTTTACCCTGGTGGCGGCCAGTGAACCGAAGTACTCTTTGATGGTATGTAAAGGAGAGTCTCTTATGGACTCCAATCTCTCAAAACCCAATCGTTTGTTCTCTTCTCCATCCTTGATACTCTAAGCATGCTTATATACGTCCACAAATCGAATGCATCATTTCTTCTACCTTGAATTTTCAAGTTTCCAAGGAAAACTGGGAGGAGAACGCTTTTCAGCAGCATCGATTTGGTGCATTTATTTACAGCATAGTTATTCAACACAGCATTCAACTTTCATACCACGTCTCTTGCTAGTAAGATTCTTCATTCTTCATCCTCTACCTTCCGTAGACCCGCCATAATTCTTTACCATGGAGCCCAGCCAGTTAACACAAACGTTCCAATGGGGAAATTTCATTTATTTAAATTCCACGCCGCCCTTCACATTCCGCCGACCTGTTGTACGACAAACAGAAAAAATACACTGCAATTACAAACACTTCAATGGACACTCTCTTGCCGCGGCACGGCATTGTCAGACACCTGATGATGCAGTACAGTTCATTTCTACTCTACCGTCAAGATGAAAGAATCATATCCGTCATTTACTGTAACGTATGTTACTATCGTTCGTACCTAGTCGCATTTGGATGTAGTAACTCAAAGTGTCTGCAGTCGAGAAGCAAAAGAAACACCCCATCATTTCATCAGAGGACTATTATATTAAGTCAAATGACAACTATTATAGCCACAGGGCCGGCTTTCTCTGCGGTGAAACGCGGAAGGGACGTCTCTCACTGCTGGTAGGGGTCGCCCGCACATGGAGGACTATTGAGGAACTGCCCTGGAGGACTGCGTGCCTGGGATCGAATCTTTGGCGGCTTCCCGAGGAGCAGAAGAGGAGGAAGTGGTACCCATCCCCCGCATGCGCGGTACAACACAGATTCACAGTAAAACAGACAACCTCCCCCGACCTCCTCACCCCCTCCGACCGGGGCCACCTACTTACACGGCAGAGATAGGGGACAAAACTCAGCAGTGCATTGGCCCCCATCTCCTCTGGTTTGAGCGCTTCGTGCATTTCCCCGAGAAACTCCTTGTGGAAGGCCCGCATCACGATCGTCCGCCCCGCGTCGCTTAGACATTCGATATATTGCAATGACTCAAAATGAACAGAGACTTTCGCAAAATGTGATTTTCAATTAAGAGTGTTCATAAAATAGCAAAAATTAATGTTAAAAAATGTCATTTCAAGTTTCATTGTCAAATTAATTTGCTATGTACACATATATTGCACAAGTTTAATCAATTTGACTCCAGCATTACGCCAGCGGCAACCGGTACAATTTGAAACATATTCAGTTCCCCTACCATTGCTATCAATGATGAAAACCGCCTTCCACAAAGGCGTTTCTTGTCGGTGGGGATCACTGAAAAGTCACATTGGTCTAGAACTGGTATTGGGAAGGATCTGGTTAGTCTCTGAAACTATTTCTGTAATTTTTCTGCTAACAGTGTATGGGTGGCACCCAATGGAATTTTCAATATTTCTGATTGAATTTTAAATGTTGATTTAAGATCTCCTCTCACAGTTACACCACTGGTATAAATTTTTACTTCTATAGAGAAATGTAACTCCAGGTCCATATTCCTTTTCGACTGATTGTTCCACCACACTCTTGAAACTTTTTCGTGTTGGAGAGAAAGAAACTATCCGACAATCTCCTGTGTTATTACATTGTTACCTCCGCTAATGTTTGTTCAGCCGAAAGCAAAATTTTAATGTAGTGTGTTCATTGAGCGTCATAAGTTTCCGTAGGCCTTTCTACATGCGCGTGGAACTTAATTACTTTTTCAAGACTCTTAGCCGAAGGTGAAAAGAAATTATTCTCCTATAGCCGTTACACACTGCACCGTTTGCCTTTTAAGGAATGGAAAGTAATTTATAGTCTAAGTTTCCTGGCAAAATCCCTTTCTCATAAAATTTTATGAGAAAATAATAAAAAAATTCCGTCACATAAAATTTGCGTTGGGCTAGATTTATTCTAAACACTTTAGTAGTTCTGGAGGGATAACGTCTATTCCTACTATCCTTCGAGAAATGGTTAAGGCCGAGACTTTGTGGAAATCCATGTTGATAACAACAGAAATATAACTTTGCGTTCCACACGAAATATAAATTTATGACTCAACTAGTTTCACTACACTGTAGCATCTAAAGGAGTATCTACACTCTTGAAGCATCTACACTCCTGAAGATGCTACACTGTAGTGAAACTAGTTGAGTCATAAATTTATATTTCGTGTGGAACGCAAAGTTATATTTCTGTTGTTATCAATTATGTGCACCTATAATTCCTTATTATTATTTTCATGTAGTGTTAATTCCTTACGTGCATGTGGCCAAGGATGGAGAAGGTAGTGGGCAGAGTGAGAAACAAATGAGTGATTTTAAGAATTGCAGGGGAGGAGAGGGGGAAGTTACTGAGGGGAACCCCAAGATGGCCGGAAAAGTGAATGGATTCTGGAATGGAGGACTGCATCCAGAGACGATGGTGGGTGGTTGAAGAAAGTAAAAGAGGAAGTGTAAGGAGAGCTGGGATAGGAAAGGAATTGGTATTTGTTTTAGATTTTATAGGGGTAGTAAGTCCACAGAGACATCAAGGAACTTTTAAAATAATCTAACCTAATCTGGTTAGGCTGGGAACCACTCGCTGATCGTAGGATGATCGCGGCTTGCAGGGTAATGCTTAGAAGTAGAATGTAGTCAAAGAACGAAATAAATTTGTGACAGTTTCTATGTATTAAGGGAAAAACCTCATTTCTCTTGCAATAATTCACATGATCCAAAACATGATAACAAATAAGCTTTTAAAAAATAATTGGAATATTTGTAGGAAATGGTATCCGGCGTTACTTGCTGAAACTTCTTCTTGATTTCAGAGATGAAACACCGTGTAATTTCAGATAAAATAATTTATTTAAGACCTAGATTTCATCTTCCGTTCATCATAATCTTCAGATGCTGATGAACAGCAGAGCAAACTTCTCAGGCAGTACACAAATTATTCCGTGTGGGATTACAAAAGTTTTTTTTTGTAATCTCTTAGGAAGCTTGGTTGGAATAGCTGCTCATTTTCAAATTTCCCCTGGAATGACCTTCTTACGACCGAGAATTTCCGCATTTTGGCAAGCAGTTACGCAAGATACAGTTATCTTTCCTGAAATGAAAAAAGTTTCTGCTAGATTCCTTACAAATTCCTAAATAATAATGTCCGTAGCATGTATAAATCAGAGAAGGATTAAAATATTTTTCAGAAACTCTTGTTTCGCAACGTTTAAGAATTACCGTGCATCGAATCGCGTCCCCTGACTTGTTTTGAAATTCCCGCGGCCCCCCCCCCCACACTCCGCC
>WURS02367482.1:0-17481 GCA_011762765.2 Rhinocypha anisoptera
AGCGGAGGAAATGAAGAAAGGACAGGGGGGGGGGGATGCTGCGGGGGCGACGATTGAGTGGTGGCTCCTCGGATGTTCACTTTCGTTCTTTTCGTCATCCGTAGAGCAATTAGAACCCGCGGCTGTGTGCTCTCAGGGTCGTCAAGTAATTATTCTCGTGGCTCCAGGGTACGCCTGCTGTATCGAAATTAAATTTCGACGAATAAAGGGAAGGGGTAGACTACGGATATCGAATTTAGTTTAGTTTTTCCGGAAACGCAGTAATCAAGAAATGAATCATTTTTTTTTAAAATATTCATTATAGAACAGTAATTTCGGGAGAAAATGTAAGATTATTTCTTCAGTTTCGAGTCATCACAGTGAACGTACATACAAAGGGTTTATCATGTAACATCAGTTTCCATCACTAAACTTAAATTTGATGAGGCGCAGCATTATTATGTTCTTTGAATTTCTTTCATTTCTTGTTTGATTCCTCACTGGTATATAATTCTTTGGCATTATCCTATGGGTGGAATGTTTCGCGGAAACAGACGAACAATAGGAAACGTGGTTTTTGTTGTTTGAGATGGCCACTATATAATGTATTTCCATAGAGCTTGTCTCAAGGAAAAAAAAAGGCTTGGTTTTCATTATTCATAAAAAAATGCTTATAATTGATCTCAAAACCTTTATTGTCACAGTTCGACTCTTTTGCTTCATTTTTTTTTAGAGGAATAAAAACTAGGCTAAAAGATATCTGTGAACGTGAAAAAAATTTTGGGTAGGTATTTGTGAAAAAGGTATTTGTGAAAAAACATCAGAATTCAAACAGGGGTCCTTACTAACAAAAAATGAATGAAAACAGCTAGGAAGGCATGGGAATATCAAAACATTGACTTAAAATAGAATTCTCAGTAAATCAATGAAGGTGAAACAAGATGGAAGAATGGAAGAAGAAGAAGTAGAGGCGGACCGAGAAAGAAATATAGAGAAATATATATAGAGAGAGAAAGAGAGAGAGAGGTGAAATCTCCCTCCAGCTGGAGGGAGAGCAAGATAAAAGAATGTAACAAATATTTGCTGAAAATCCTTCAGGAGGGTGCAATAGACGGAAATGATTATCTAACATTGCTAAATAGTGTAAATATGAGTCAGGTAAATTTGACGATAATACTCGTACTAAAATCTCCGTCCTATAACGATAGAGAAGACCACGAAGATAAAGTCAGAGAGATGAGATGTGGAGCGGCTAGATTTACAAAATAATTTTTGTGACAAAATAGATAGGATTGAAATAGCGAAGAAGATAACTTGGTGTTTGAGAGCTAATTTAGAATATACCCTGCATTTGGCTTAAAATTTTCCGTGAATGATAATATTGCTTCTTCGTGAACGTTTATGGGTTAATAAATTCTTTTGCATCAAAGTGAATAATATCACTTGTCTGCACGCCTGGTGCAGACTCCCCCCTCCCTACCACAAGCCCATGCAGCGACTTATTTGGATTGCTTTCTTATAAGGAAAATTATATCCGGATAAGTTCATCAAATCAACTAAAATTTGGCATAATTTTTGGTTTTTCTGCGAGTGTATGGAACCCTCACGGAGTGGGTTTTGATTTAGATAGAGTGCAACTTAGAACAACTAACTTTGTGACATTTTGTAGTGAACAACGTAGTTTTGTAATGAGGTTACTGGAGGAATTGGGTAGGAAGTCAATAGTTGACCGTAGGTTGAAATACTGGCTTAATTGGTTTTGAAAATCTCAGGCAGATTACTCTTCCGGAGAGTTTAAATACATTTCAAACCACAAGGTAGTAATGTAAATCAGACTACGTACACCTAAAACCAAGCAAAACTTTAGAATATATAGATTTAAAATGCTACTTTTTCCTCGAGTAATTGAAGAACAAGAGAATCATGACTGAAAACCTGTAGAGAACAAGTATAATGGGCATTGTATTTCGTGGTTACATTGTATGCCTTTCAAAATTTTCCTGAATGAATAAATTATTAATATTTTAACGTGAAAGATGCTGCTAGCAAAATAGATAATTATGTATGCGTGTACATAAGAATGCAAGTCGGGTGACTCATCATCCGATCTCACGAAAATATCTGAAAGCCAAATGCATCAAATATGCATTGCAAACCCCGCTATGGCCGATCAGACCACATTCCATGGAGATAGATTGTAGAACAGAGATGTTTTTAGTGTCATTATTTTCTCGTAAGAATACAAAATACAATAGGTACTATAGCATTGGGCATAAGGATAATTATGATGAGTTAACTCTTAGCTTCATTTCATTGGTCATAATATTCTTTAAAATTTATAACATTGTACCTGTATGAAGAGATTATTGATTAACTTTAATTTTTTTGTGTGAAAATAAATTTTGTTTGAATATAATTGTTGCGTAAAAAAAAATTATTCCTGTGCTGTTGGGTCTACTTAATCAAAAAAATTAATCATCATTGCTCACGTATGATTATAATAATAAATGCCAAATTTATAATGACGCTTGTTTACGCCAAGGGAATGCACGTATGCCTGGAGCGCATTCATCCCCTGCCACACTCCCCAGCTGCTGTTTTTAGGGTTATCTCATAGTTGTGAAAGCATATGACGTGACCAGTATCGACTATCCACGGTAATCAATTCCCAATCACAAGAAAATTTTGCAATTATTTCAGAGATACAAAGACAGGAAAGAGGAATTGAATCTTATGATTCTAATTGGCGCGATTCACTCAACTAATAAAAAATCCTCCGAACAAAAGGGACTAATCCCGCCATTTCATTCGTTCTATCGGGTCACAATTATGCCCGCAAGGAGAAGCTAAATGACATTCTCTTTGTTTCGAAATTGGTTTCAGGAAAGTAAGAAAGAGAGACCCACAAGCTTTAGCGTCCTTTGAATGAAATGACAGAAAGTTTAATTAAAATTTTATCGATGTGCACTAGCGACGGGTTATTCCGATTCGATTCCCTCGTAAATCGATTATTTTTTTTACGATTCCCGATTATTTTGAATCGATTAATGTGATCCGATTCTGATATGATTTGTTCCCTCACTGATTCGATCAAAAAACGATTTCGATTCAGTTCCTATTCCGATTAAATTACGATTTCGATTCAGATACGCTTACGATTTTAATACGATTCATCTTCAAATTTTTGTCGCCAGGTGGCAGTAGCGATTCGATTCGCTAAAATTCTTATTAATGTTGAAAGACCTGTTTTATGAAGCAGTTTCGTCGAATCGATTCAATCGTTGAAATCGCCCAATTATAATGTGCACGGATGAACAAATAGTGCTTACCCAAGCAAGCAGTGGCACGAGTACCAGATGAAATGCAGCTACAACTGTCTCCGCCATGACAACCGTGCTTACCTGAAAAAATAAAGAAACATATTAATGTCAGCTGATCAACTGTCTGCTTAATTTCCTGCGTGAGATGAACTTGATATGAAAATATTTGATGGCAAGAGGGGTGAATTGAAGAACCGACATGCCGTGTGGTTAGTGGGATCGGCCGCTAACCCAAAGTTTGCAGATTCGAATCCCTCACAGTATACGTATGTACGAGAACAGATTGTCTTAAACTGATTACCCAGAATGGTTGGCGTCAGTGAGGGAACATGTCCGTATAAATATGCCAATGACGAACTAACAAAAATAATGACTCCAGGGTAATGGAGGAAGGAGCAAGGTTTAATCATGACAAAATAGAGAGACGGAAGAGGGGCAAAAGTTTCTTCAAAAATATAATAGGACTTTCCATTATTTTCAAAATTTTATTATTTTAGATTTAAAAATATACTCAGAATTATACTGAAGTTGAATTTGTAACTTATAAATAGAATATAATAATAACTATTGTCTTTAAGGCACTTGCACATACCACATATTTTTCTTATTGACTTAATTATACATGCTTATATTGTCTTTCTATCACCTGTAGGGCACATGCATAATGTTAAATGGAGCTGTCCCTTAGCCAAGTTTCAGTTTCGAGGCTTACCTATGCCTTCCTTAAAGCCATATACTTCTTTCTAATTGTGTGAACTATTGTAAAAATGGAAGTAATGAACTTATTATTATTAATGACTTTTTCATTTCTGAGGTTGAAAACCTTCACCCGTCCCAAGTATATTATTCCAAGGGCTTGCTGTTAATTTTTTGCCATAAGGGTTGATTTATAAACTTCCTTACACGTGAATTTAAGAACATTCGTTTATGGTGGCGGATTTGTTGTACATCAAAGTATACGTTTGAGTTAATAGCCTGAGCCTTTAAGACTTTTTTTTTTAGGGAGAGTGTGGAACAGCCCCGGGGGACTATATTGTCGATATCGGTACTAAACGGAAAATTTAATATTTCCACAATTTGTTTCCAGAATTCTTGAGGTAATGGTAGACACGCATTAATTTCTCCTGAGAACATTTTTTCTGCGTTTGGAACTGTTGGAATTAGTCAATGTCAGTTAGGTAAAAACGGTTTTGCTTAACTTATCCATCAATGCGATATTTGGTCTTCTGTGTGGTTGTGTTCGACCGGTGTTACTATCGCCATTCCGATATAGAGCTATTGAGCGGCTTCCAAGGGTGGTCTCAGATTTATAGGAGTTTCTTATTATTACTATTATTATAGAGAGAAGGAAGCAGCGGTAGAAGAAAAGGGAGGATTTAAGTGGGACAATGGGGGATTCTGTTTCTTATATCCCCATCACTTCACATCTACACAGGCGATTGTTCCCACCAGTTTTTGAATGAGGGCGTGGGTTGGTGGTAGGAAGTGAAACTAACACCCCCGCCCCCCTTCCCTCATTTCCTTCCCCCTTTCCCCCCTCCCCCTCCCCCCGGGTAGGGGGGGGGGGGGGCGATTGGCTGCTCGTGTGAGCACGCTTCGCACTCTTGTTCCGGACGATCGATGGGACAGTGGAGAGAGTACTACGTGCTGGTCTTATCTCCAACAAGGGGCCGAATACGGCCTTCGAGAGAGAGGTCCAGATTTTGAGAGTGGAAGAGTTTTTGGCAGCCTCCCCAAACGAAAATCCTGAGTGGTATCCGCGGGAGGAGGATGAATGCCGTATGCAATCGCTGAGGTCATTGCCCTAACTACTCTCAGAGGATTAATACTGTGTGCATTCGTTGAGGCGTCGAATCAGAAGTCACTCCGATCCGGGGGAAAGCTCTTTTTTTTTGACATTGCTTTTTATGACGGCGTTTGCAGTTATTTTGCATGCACGTTTGTTGTAGGCGGTCTGGAATTGTTCCACATGGAGTTATTATTATTATTGATTAACATAAATGTTCATAGGTAGACAGTGTCAGGTGACGCATACATCGTTAATATCACAATCAATATTTTAATATAAAAATCAATAATCAAATGTTGATGTTGTCTTGACATTAATTTTTTACTCCCGACTTGTACACACGCTCACAGTAAAGTGTATTATTATTGTCAATAAATTGTTTTCACAGTTGTAGGAGATTAAATGAGTTTGATTATATTTTTCATCACCATAGATAACAGCTAAAGGGAACCAACAAGGCAGATACCGAGGCGTTGGTGAAACCCAGGTTGAAAGAAGAGGGTCCAAAGATAGTCAAGGACGGTCCTAAAGATTGCCCAAGAATGGCGTATAAGAAACAACGGAGAATTTTAGGATGAGAAGATACAAACACGTGGAGAATTTTTCAGGTCACTCAGTGAGTTTCTTTCTTTTTGTGTACTGTGTCTCTGTACGTTCCACTAGTGTTCGAACCAATATTATTCACATTGTGAACCTTTTCGAAGTGATTATATATATATACATAGTGATTATATATATATATATATATGTTTAAGTATAACTGTTCACACATGTGAATAAATATTGTTGAGCAGGTTCAAACACAGAAAAAGATACTTAACTTGTTTTTAAATTTTCAATGGATGCTAAATCACCTTCTTCAAAAGGGAGAGTGGGTGCAAATGGGTGATATATTTTTAAATATATATCTATACACAAAAGAGAATTTCGCAAGGCGCCAACTCATAGAAACATTTGAAAAAAGACAAACGTAATTTGGTTAGCTTTCGGCTGCGTCCTGCAACCTACGTCGGTCTCGTAGAAATCATCATTTCGGTCATTCTTATTCCTTGCTGAATCCTCGGAGCGGTTTCATCATCATCATTTGCTTTAATTTGCAAAAACACCTTTGCTTTAATTCGCATAACGTAAATCGATGCTGAGTTCGATATCTGTCATATAGGATAGACGACGGGATACACCTATTTCTTCAGCGGTTCCTGAATCAATGTTTTCCATCGATGGTACCTTTTGATTTTATTCCGCCAATAAAAGGTAGTAACGAGACTCGGCCATTTTTTCTCGGAGATACTCTGTGAATATTTTTTTTATTTTTTGATGAATGCAAATTGAATTTTTTTTTACACTCTTCAGTATTTTGTATTTTACTTAGAGCATTAGTTTTTTTTTAACACAGCTGACGTGTTAAGTCCAGGTACATAATTTCGGACAGATTTTTCCCATTCAGCTTGCGCGCTGATTCTTAGAAGTCATGTGAAAGCCAGGCAATAAACGGCCCGCTCGATTCTCTCTCTCCTATCCTCTTTCACTTCTTTGCGTTCCTGCATTCAAAACATCACCAAAATTCCTTCTTTTTTGAGTGTCCCTTAGACTACCCACTCCTGCAGCTCTCTTTTACAACGCC
Source organism: Rhinocypha anisoptera (assembly GCA_011762765.2). Lineage (NCBI taxonomy): Eukaryota > Metazoa > Arthropoda > Insecta > Odonata > Chlorocyphidae > Rhinocypha > Rhinocypha anisoptera. The sequence continues at coordinate 6,713 of WURS02367482.1, forward strand.
ATCTGTAAACACTTCTAAATTCTCATCCACCGTTCGTTGGCGTCGTCGACACCTGAGCAATTAATCCTGAAAGCCAGGGGGAGAGGTTTTTGGTACGTTATGTTAGGACCCCATTTAAATTATTGGTATTGGAAGTGAGAAAAATGAAGCGGTTAAAAGAGTTTTTAAAAAAGATCAGTCAACAGCAGAAGGAAATATTAATTCATTCACATATAAAATAACCGACTCTATATTGCTTATGTTCTTTAGTTTCTTACTCTTATGGTTCCGTCGTTTTCTCCAAAGAAGAGTCGTGGGTCGTTTGGACTCACTATTGACAATGTGACCATTGTCGATTTGATTCACACTTAAACAGTTTTATAGGGTGAAAATATATTAGAGCAAGTTTTCTTGGTCAATCTGCAATATAACCGTGATAAAAATATGTTTCGTCAATTTCTCAATGCTTGTATTTTTAGTTGAAATCACAATTGGGTTCATAATTGTAATACCTCACAGTCATAATTAATTTGATGTTTCGTATATGAAGCAGTGCTTTTCGGTTTACTTTATTGAAGAAAGCTAAAAACAATGAAAGATGAAGAAGTATAGTTAATCGAAATTTATTCGGCGCGATTAGTTTTAATTTTAGCGTCAACATCAGGTACCATGATTTATAAAAATGAATTTAGACAAAGTTGAGCCGAATACCCTGGAATAATTATAATTTTTGTTGATAACTGTAGCGAAATGTAATTTTCTGCGTAATGGATAGATATATCCAACCATTAATGAATAAAATCTTTTATACGGAAATATAACATTGGACGGAGAAAACACATGACTGAATTCTTCGGAATTTTGGATCGACAGGCGCAATCTGGTGTACGTTCTTATGGCATTTCCTTGATGCCCACCGCTTAAATCGTCGCGTGAAAGTTATTTACGTGTTAAATTGAACGAAAGCGTGTTACTTAATGGTGGCTGTGAAATCTTTAGAAAAAACTTCCATCTCTGAGTCATGTTTTATGATCTGAACACTCTTGCAGTTCAAGTATATTGTCGACGAATCGAGTTTCACTGTTGGATGTGCTGAGGAATCTAGCGTTACTAACTGGAGTAAAATTTTATTCGTCTTAAATTCATTCACGCAGGCGCAATTTATTTCGTTCAGCCTTAGGGCTACCTGTACCTCATATTTTATCACTTTGGGCCGCTAAAGCTGATTTCCCTTTTTCTATGCCGGTCCTCCATGGCGGCCGCTTGTTTCTCATTGGCTCCACTTTCCTTCCTCCTCTCGCAACCCCTTCGCCGCCCCGCAACCTTCACCCCTCAATTGATTTGCATGCCGTTCCGTGGGACTTCGTATGGTATCCCTACTCCCTTTCTCGCCGCGGGGGCAGAAGGTTGTGGATAGTGGAATTCGAGATACGCGGTCTTCGTGAGAGGCGAAGGGTGGGAGGAGGGACCAAAGGCGGGATAGCAGGAGATATACTACGGGGACGGTTGACAGAAAAATAAAATACGAAGGTCAAATATGAGCAGTTGCCTCGTAAATTAATTGAATAAATATCATGGTCACTAAGAAAATATTGGTGGCGACGATACGCAATTCACAAAAAAAAGAGAGTACTTAGAAGATAATGAACACTAACCATAGGTGCATGTATATAGAAAACGAAGGGAGGATTCCGCTTGGTTAGTGACGTCAGTCACACCATGTGAAAGAGTGGCATTTTAATAAGCGTGTGGACATCTTGTTAAATCCGGCTTAAATTGTAGAATGACGGCGGATATGTGAAGCGGTTTAAGAGTAGCATTTCCGTATAGGAAACAAAATACATTGTATAAATGTGAAGTATCGTATGGGGTTGATGTTGTAATTTCTGTTCCCATTCTTAGTATACGACTCGTACTTCTACATATTACTGTGCAATACGGCCATTTACGATTTTCTTCTAATGGTTATGGTTGTTACAGTCGTGATTTTTATCAGAACTCAGCCACGGGCTACTTTATATTTTCAAGTCCATATTAATTATTATAAAAGTCTTCTTCTTATTTCATAACTCATGTTTTCATTATTATTATTTCATCTGCCTTTTTAACAAGGATTAGGTGGAATAGTAATCGAGTTTTGATCGTAATGTCAATCCATCTGGATAATTTACGCAATTAAGATGACTTAGGCAAAATTCCGTATTGAAGTGGACTTAGTTAACAACAAGAAAATGATCATAGTAGCCTAGATCATCGTGGAACTAGTGTATTCTTAAACGATGTCATTCATCAGAATATGCAAATTCGTTTGCTTTGGAATTTTTCAAGTGTCGCAACATTTTGAGGCGACTTGAACGTGGAGGAATACCTGCCTAATGATGACTACCATTCAGTGACGGATTAAATATCATGGATGGATTTTTTCCTCTTTCTTGGATCATTTCCTTTTAAATTCACATTCGGGCTCCAATTGCAATATCATTAGATACCAGAGGCTTAATTAATGACCTACGCTTAGACACACTGGTCCCTGTAATTTTGTCTCACAGGTTCATCCTTCATCATTACATCACCTTCTAGCAAAAATGCTTAACGATCTTGAAACAACGGCGCAGGGGAAAAAAGAGAAGCTTTCGGAGGATTTTAAGAGGTAACTTGTAGACGCTCCTTTTGCTAGCATAGCTGCTTTGTGCTCCCTTGCAGTTCACGTCAGCGTCGTTTCCGGGAGGTTTTTAAATTTTGAAACGATTTTTTTTAAATAAGGGAAGAAAAAGATGCTCAACGCAAATTTTTTCCGTTTACTCGTACCTATCTCGCGGCAGCAGGCTTGGACAACATCATTATTCAAGGTCACGGTCCGAATTCGTATTGTTACTATTAGACTATCGCCGATGAAATTAATACCTGAAAAGTTTTTTGCCCATTTTGTTTCACTCTTAGACATTATTTTAAAAAACCAACAAGGGGTAATTATGACCTGGTGCCGGATGGCCATTTTGTGTATGCTGAACACGTAAGTCGGCATTGGGAAAGTAAAAGAAAAAGAGCGCCAGGGTGGATTTCGAGGGTAGGGGGAGTGTGGGTCGTGGATCAGAGAATGAAAGAAGCACTCGTGAAGGGAGGAAAACAAGAGGGATGGATTTTAGAGCGGAGTTATTGATTGGCCGCGTCTCTCCCCCACACTCCTTTTCGCTCCTCCTACTCCTCTTCCTCTTCGCCCTTTATTTTTCAAGTGCACGGGGTGAAGCGGGGTGGAAGCTGGGGCCGATCGGCGGTGGATTTACTCTGCGTTAACTGCGTGTAACGTTTACCCCCCTCCCCTACTCCTCCCCCCAATCTCAATAACTAGTTGATCATGCGTTAAGGTTTTTTAACGAACCAGGCCTGTCCACGCGCGCCCTCTAATCCCGCCCAGAGATTTTTTTCCGAAGCCGGCCAAAATTACGGGAGTGAGCGTATAAAAAAGTTTTTTTGGATATAATCGCCATTAGACCCTAAAAATCCACTTTCACAGTTGTTGAATTAGCCAAGTTTTAAGGCGCATCTCCCTCAGATCTATGGATTTCTTCATTTCTTAAGAGATGATGACTTCATTCCTTTTTTCATTTTATTGAAGTAGAGTTTAGAAGCGTTTCATGACAAATTTTTTTCTTTTCTGGGAAAATGTTACATTTTATTTGATACCCCCAACCATAGACATCCAACTTCCCTCTTTCAAAGGTCGATAAGAAGTACAAAACTAAAACTTCATAATGATTTATAAGAGTTTATCATTTGCTAAAACAAGATTGTAATTTAATATTGTGCTGGTCTACACTGCTTCTTTTACCTTTTGTCCATTTCCTTGACGATGGCGCATATAAAATCATAAACATTTTTAGTTTATGAATGAACATCACCCTAATGAAGCTTATATCTTTTTTTTACGTAGTTATTTATTATTTTCTTAACGATTGGCAATAAACCAGATCGTTGGTGATTGTCTGACGTCTTAATGTCTCCTTGTTAACTTAACAGAAACTTTTTTCTTTCATGGGAAAGTAAGGATCGATTGAAGTCGTGATCGGGATGTTGAAAATCGACTGCGTAGAAAGGAATGTGAGCGAGCATCACTGCTTTCTTATTTATTCGCCAAATCAATAATGATGGATGATGGGTAATATCTCATGGATCTTGATGCGAAATATCTTTGAAATTTCCCGAACGGGATGTGCTTGAAGGTTGATGGTTTTCCCCGTTGTGTTTTCGACGTTCTTGAATCCGAGGCTGTTTTTCTGACCTCCATCACACGCCTTCAAGACGCTATATTGCTCTTACATGTCTTCCTTGATAAAAAGCTTTCTTTCTTCACTCTTGGTACTTCTGCGAAAACGATGGTCCGAAGAAACGTTTCCTGCGAGGAAATTAATGGATTTATCCCGATCTTCATGCTTTATCTGTTTTCTTGGGAGAGGTTATCGATGTGTCTTCATTGATTTATAAGTTGTTGATTGCGGTCCTGGTGAAAGGATCGTACTTCCTTTTCCTCCGATTCTTTTGTCAAAATATTCTAGGCTAGTTGGACTATAACATAGTTAATGCCAAGTTAGTCCTTTGTCTCTTTTTCTCTCAGTCTATGTAAAGGAACAAATGCGATATAATAATTTTCGATAGAAAAAAACAGAACCTATTATATTCAGATGTTAGTATTTAATTATTTAGCATTGATTTTTAAGTAAGGTTTTGTCATCATTATCGGGTTAAAGTAGAAAAAAACTATTATAAATATTCCGAATACTCTAATAACTTGAGAAATAATGGCTTTGAATCACCAGTTTCTAAAATTATACAGTATCAAAACAACAGAAAATACAGAGTAGCTTTATCCAGGTTTCTATATATTACACATAAATTAAGTTTACTTCTCTTTATTATGCCATTTGGAATTTCTATGACAGAAGGCAAGGGAAAATGTGGAATAAAACCTTTATGATGCCCATTAAACCTTTCAAATGCCATAGATTGAAAATTCTGATCTAGCTCCAGAGAAATAAGTTTTGTTTTTCTCAGTATCGCAAGTTATTTTATCTTTGTTTACGTCTTAGTCTTGTTCTTACCTTCGCAGTCGTATATTACGATGTTTCGTCACAGAACCGTTCTGGCCACCTCTCTGACGGATCAGTTTTTCACTGCCCTTGAATCCAGAGGAGGTATCGGAGGTTGTTTGAGTTGCTGTTATGTAAAACTTGTTGCTAAAAGGAGTTGAATGAAGGGGGAACACAGTTGAAGGAGTATCGGTGATGGTGAGGGGAATATGTGGTAGGGCGTGGCCTGGGTTTGGTTGTTCGTCCTCGCCAACAGGTGGCCGGTTTCCGGCGGTGGTGACAGCCCGTCAGGTTGATCCGCCTGCTCTTTCTTTTTTGTCTTTCCTGTAGTCGGCCAGAATCAGAGACAGAAATGTTTTCTCCGATTTTTCTAGCCCAGAAAGGATTGGAACCATATTTCTTCAAAATGTTCCGTGATTTAGTGTTATAAAATGATCTAGCACCTCAAAACGAATATCAGGTGATTTTTACAGGCGGCGAGAGTTTTTATGTGTACTGAGAATATTGATGTAGTCAATATACCTTTTTGCCTTGTTATGTTTCTCAAATCTTGTTCGCCATTGTTAATATAATTTTGCTTTAGTTGAGCTTCTTGTCAACCCAAACGCACATAAATAATACGCAATTGTTGACAAAGAAAAAATATCGTACTTTAGTGGCATAATACTTAAATGAGTGCCATGGTAATAATGAGTGTCTTACTTGAATTTGATGCATCATGGTATATAGTGGAGGTGAATAAAATAATTTTCCTCCTGAAGATGGCTGACCTTACAGCCTTTTTCTCGTCCTCTGTTAAAATCAATTTTCCTTTGTTGAATGACACCCTGCACAGAAAAGCATTATGTATCCATGCTGTAACCTTCGTATCGGGTTTCGCTTTAGCCTTTCTCCTTCTCTCTCCTGGCAAAAGTCACCAGCATCTTTTAAATTTTAATCGTAGGATTTTAATTTAACATGATGCCATTTTAATGCGTCGCACGGCATTTATCAGTGATTTGGCAGGTATTGAATCGGAGGAAACACTCCGTTCTTAATGGCAACCGTATTGAGTGGGAGGGATGGGTGGGACTCGTCTCCGTGATGATAATATAGACACAACTCACTTTATTTCCCTCCTTTCTTCTCTTCTTCTCTTAAACTCTCGTTTAATTTACTCTCATTTCTCTGAGGTCGGCTGGATCTTAGGCCGGATCAAGCCACCGCGGATGCCACGGCCTGATGAATAGGGTGGAGTGTGCTGCTGGTGTCATAGGCAAGAGGGGTGGGAGTACTAGTTGGTTAAAAAGGGTTGCTATAACTTCAAAAGGGCTTAGTTGGATCGAAGCTGGAGAGGAGGTGGTGATAAAACACCATTGGGTTCTGCAAACGACGCATCTCACGTGTTGAGAATCTGTTCCCCAGCTCTAAACCCCCACCCCCGTGTTTGTTTGGTTATCGCTCCTTTGTTTTCTGGGACTTGGTTATGTCTCCGTCAGACCCCATCAATAAAAAAACAGTAGACTGTGGGTGGAGATGTTCAGCATACGTCTACGAAATACCCTGCAAGCCGCCGCAAGGGCGTGTGGTCGATAGATCGATGCTAGGTCGATGTCAGTCCTCGGATACCCTGTTTGGGCAAAAAAAAACAATATAATTTTGGTAATTGGGGCACGAGGTAAAAATAATGACAGGAGGAAAACGTTTTTGACAAGAAAATGATATGGAGAAAAAGACTCCGACTCGTTTGTATCATTCGATACCTTCGTTTGTATTACACTGAAGGCATTTCGTCTACTATCTTCTTTCATCTTCTGTCATCCCTCGCCTGGTAATGGCGTAGTGTTATACTATAGAATAATATACTTTCGTAGAGAATTTATTGTAATCTTTTTTTTATAATCTCCATCTGCGAAATGCACCGCAAGTCGCCATAAGGTCTTGTGGGAGGGGTTCAGTCCACGTCAGGCATGCATTCTTATTTAAAAAGTACAAAGATCAATGTTCTCACGTGAATAGTTATGATCAATAAGCCCACTAAAGCCCCCTAAAGCTCACTTTGGCGCAACTGAATGGTCCATATCCATAATTATTGCTTTCCTTAAATATTACTTTTGAAAATAAAATCCACATTAAAGTTTCACATCATACAAGTATCAAATGTCCATCGAAAAGTATTGCATTTGATATTTCCAGGAGCATTTATTGGTATGTGATTGGTTGATTTATTGGTATTGAATAGCCTGTTTAAATTGTCGGAATGACATTTATTTTACCAACAGTTCTTCGTGTTTTCCCGGCGTATCATTAGCAAGAATCTCCTCGGGTGGCTAAACGTTGAAAATAGCAGACACTCGAGCATCATGACTCGAGAGTCGTTTTCATCTGCCTGAGTGCTGCCTTTGACCCGAGAAGAGTTCATGCGTGTACACTGAGCTACAGCCCAAAAGTTTTTACATTACGAAGATTTTTAATAAATTATACGTCCTGGATGCATTATTTTAACTGTTTATTGTAAACATGATTTTGTAAATATCATCTTTGTATTGTTGACCTTCGTGCTCTTGCTTAGGTTTAAACGATTAACGTACATCATCAATATTCAACGACATAATATGAATTGGTATCCTTTGCACTTTAAGCATCAAACCCGGCGAAAGTTGCATGCACCTAATAGATATTTACGATACTTTGTCAAAAGAGATACTGACGAAAATCAAAGAGTACACAGTTTGATTCCCAAACTCTAATAATTAGACATGCAAGCGTAGAGAGTCTTGGCTGAAGAATGCAGTAGACAAAAGAATGTCATTTGTCCAAGGTTTAAACTCTGAATTGGGTGCGGGAAAATCTCATCCGTGATATCACTGACGAAGAGGAAAACAATTAGTGTCCACTAGTTTACCTGAAAGGGCGCAAGCAGCAGCGCTGACCTTTCCAACGTTACCATTTAAATTCTTTGTTTCCAACGAATCGGGGATCGGATGGTTTAGTCGCCCATCCCATATGCGTTTGTGCCCACCGTTCTCCCGATCCAGAGAGGGAAGTTTTGTTTCTCCACACGTGTGCGTGTAATGAGTTTGAAAATGTTTAAATACATTTTCGAGGGCTAGGAAGTTTCTGGAGGGACTGCGGGGGCGAGAGACGAGGATTGGGAATCCGAGGCGGACAGGCTTTGAGGCTGAGAGAGAAGAGTTTTCGGGTCTGTTTTTGTACGAGCGAGGGAGAGAGAGAGGTCGAGTGAGATACGTAGGACGGCGGTGCGAGAATCACTGGCGCGGTAGGATGTTATGCAACCACGGAGGAGGTCGAGGGGGAGAATGGGGCGTGGCTCGATGAGAACGGAGCGGAAGGAGGAGGAAAAGATGGAGAAGGGAGCAGAATAGGCCTTTTGTGCGCTCAGCGCCGAATGGTCCTTCTAAGAAGCAGCAGATGACTGTGTGTGGGTGTGGCCCCGCGTGTGTCGACTCGCTCTTCCATATGGCTGGAATTCATACGCATGAGCAATCGTAAAATATTCCATCTCGGCCATGTAACAGATAAGAACAACCAGAGCAGTTGTGTATCTGATAAACTGGGCATTACGAGAGCGGCGTGTCGCTTTTAAATAAAACCCCCTCAAACCCTGTCTACGCAAAGCCGAAAGACCGGTCACCTACACAGGGATTGCAAATATTTCACATTATTTGGCTGTTTTTTCGAATGATGGATTTAGCTATAAGATCCGGCCCAATATTCTCCGTAGTGGTGTTTAATTTCTTTTGCAGTGCTTTCCGTGCAGAAATACTATTGAATATACTGACAAACTATTGAATTTTTAATAAGTAAGACTTTATCGACTTGCTATTGATCTGCCACAGACTTATGATTTGCCGAAATGCAGGTGTTTGGTAAAGTGACGTTAGAATCCAAGTAATGCATTAACTTAAGATGAGACGTACTTGAACAAATCGTTGTTGTCAGTATTTTTAGAAACGTATACCCTTGCAAAATTGAATTAAGTTTCCAAACAATGTCGTTAAATTTAAAAGCAAGTAATTACAAATATTTCCTAGGTTTTAGCCGAAAATCCAAGTAAATATTATCGGAAAGTCACGTGAACTGTTCCATGCAAGGTTTGAGGAATTTTGGTAATCTTTAGCTAAAGAAAGTTCATCATCATAGCTCATCAATCCGAAGATTGATTTGTAGCTCGCTGTATAAGGTATTTCGTCACCTTCCAACCTCATCATGCCTTCTAAGTTCACAAATCCACATTCTCCATCATCTGTTGTTGATTAAAACCATTGGCCTCTATGTAGTCTTTACTTAATGCTCGTGCGTCTGTCCTCTTAGTTTCTTCTTATTTCAATAGATCGCCATACGCTTCTCTTTCCGCCTGCTCTTCGAATCACTTCTTTACTGGTTATTCGGTATCGTCTTCTTCGGTGAATCTGTCCTCGGACAGGTTTCAGTTGTACCGCTCCATATTGTCTGGTTCAGTGCTGCCTTCCTTAGCTGTCCATATGTCCTTCCCATCTTTATGTCCGTCATCAAATGGTGTCGTCTCCTTCCCATCCCTCTCGCTCCCCTATTAATCTTTTTTATCAAACGGTTATTTCTGAGAATGTATATCATCCAGATCCCTTTTTTCTGTCTTATAGCCGTCATAATTCTTCCTCTTTCACGTATTCTTTCCAGCACTTTTTCATTTATTACTTTTTGAGACCACGGAGCCCTTTCCATTCTTCTCTATAGTCACATTTAAAAATCATTTTTTAAGTATTTCTCCCGTCTCCTCCTATTCTTCTTTGTTTATGCGCCTATTCGATATGTCAATTTAACTTTTATCATTTTTAATACCAAATTTACATTTTTTCCGATTTTATTTCCTCCCTTAGCTGCTCTACTCCACGTTTCACTTCCGCATAATTCCATATGTACGAGTCTTATTTCCGTTTATATGTCTGAATGGCCGCGCTATTCAAAAAGTTAGTTTGATCAAACATAATATCCATGTTTTAGGATTTACACCTGTGACCCTTGGGTTAGCCGGAGATTGAGTGAGAGAGCACTAAACTCCAGGCAGCCACTCAAAAAGTCCATGTCGCATATAACATAAATTAATAATTCTAGATATTTTTTCTCGTAAATATTTTGAGTATTTTTATGGAAAAATTGTATTTATGTTTTTTCGACAAGCTCCTTTTTCGGAGAACATCACATCAGAAGAAAGAATGGATGTTTTCCCGACGTATTGCGTTGGTGAAGGCTATTCGGGTTCTCCACCGGGTCACACTGCATTTCTGCCGACGTTTCGATGGCCGAGTCGTCCATCGTAACTTCGGCAGAAATGCAGAGAGTGACCCGGTGGAAAACCCGAATAGCCTTCACCAACATCATATCAGTTCATACAGTGAGTGGAAATTGGATTTTGAATAATTATTTTAGAATCAGAAGTAACGCAGAATGAAAGGCATCCCATGTTATATTGAATTACTCGTGGAGTTTTAATTTTCTTCTCTGAAACACGTCCAACAAGCCCTCTAAGCCTCATACTTATTTTTATACGAAGCCCGTCGTGCTGGACGGGAACACTGTACTTGTATTGTTTTCTCATTACGTGTGTTTCCTTCATTGACTTTGATCTTTGCTCAGCATGGCGTGGGTAACCGAGAAAAACGAATCAGAGTGCGGGTGAGATCATAAAACCATACAAGTGAGGGAAGGGGGGGGGGGGGGATGAGG